>JAVIWC010008621.1:0-90063 GCA_031894815.1 Creontiades dilutus | reverse complement strand
ATTCACGTTATCCGTACGAAAAAGCTATATGTTACACGAAACTTGGCAACTGTTTTTTAATATTTTCTCAGCAGCAGGTAATCGCGGAAAGATCCTCGTTAATTTTTTTCAAAAACCTCTACATTTTAAAGTACCAAGCGAAAAAGCTGAAAAAAAACGCTGCAAATTATTCCACTGGGGTTAATTATTCAATTGGCTTGCACTCATGATTTGAATTTCTACTAAGCTTTGGAGTGTCCCTATTTGACAGGTGATTTTAAATGAGGTTATTCTTCAAAATATTTCACCATTAATGGGTTCATTCTGCAATAAGTTTGGCTCCCCCTGTCCTTTAATGTTTCTCTTTGTGCCCCTTTCACTTTGTAAGCACAAGATGGTCAGTTTTGTCCACAAAGTAGACATCCCCATTGAGGAATGGGTGACCCATTTCTCGACTCTCTACAACCCTTCACTTGGGAGCCCACGGGTTGAATATGCTGCTCCATCCATTGAGGACGTTACTATGGATGCGGACTTTACTATGGGAGAACTGAGGACGGTACTGGACAAGGCAAATCTGGGAAAAGCAGCGGGTCTCGATGGCATCCCATATGAATATTACAAAAATGCGCCCGAGGCTTTCCTGGTACGACTGCTGGAGACGTTTAAGAGGGGCAAGCGGGGTTCAGAAGAGGATATGCCACTCATGACAATCTATTTGTGTTGAGAAATGTCGTTGAGACCCGTTTCAACCGCTGCCAAAAAACATACGCCTTCTTCGTCGACCTCAGGGCCGCTTTTGACAGTTTGGACAGGTGGGCTCTGTTCTTTAAACTCCATAACGTGGGTGTCCCTACAAAGTTGGTCAAGGCTTTTTCAGCCATGTATGATAGTACACAGTGCTGTGTACGGACAGGGGATCGGTTGTCTGAGTTTTTTCGAACCACCATGGGCGTAAAGCAGGGATGCACACTCAGCCCTACCCTTTTTTCCATATATGTGAACGACCTGGAGAACGAGTTGAGGGGAGGAATTAGGATTGGAAATGTGAAAATTAAAATTCTGCTCTTTGCGGACGACATGGTTCTCCTTGCTGACTCCCCACAGGCTCTCCAAATGATGATGGTGGATTTAAACCGTTACATGAAGCTGTGGAACTTATATGTCAACCTTGACAAATCCAAGGTTCTGGTCTTCCGTCCACGAGGTGGGAAGCTTGCGAGGTGCGAAAGCTGGACGCTAGATGGAAGGAAAGTGGACACAACAAATGAGTACACATACCTTGGGGTGACACTTACAAACAACCTCTCTACGAAAATCCACTTCAAACAAAAGTTTAAAGTAGCCAAATTTGCCATAAACTCGGTTTGGCACACTCTCATTGCCTCAAATGATGTTACGCTCCCAATAAAATTTAAGATCTTCGACACGGTCCTCATAACATCCATTTGCTACTCGGCGCAGGTGTGGGGTTACATACTGTCTCATGAGCTGGAGAAAATACAGAGGTTTTTCCTCAAAAAACTTTTTGGCCTCCCCAAAAACACCCCCAATTACGTCCTGTTCCTAGAGACTGGAGTTGACCACATTTTCCTGCGCACTTTGGCAACGAATGCCCGGTATATCGCCTCTGTTTTGACTGCTCCCGAAAGCAGATGGACTCGAGCAACGGCTGAGCTCTGCCTGCAGGAAAACGTGGGATGGGCGGCGGAATGGCGAAAATTGGCTATAAAACACAATATACCCTTCAATGCGAGCTCGACGAATTCGTGGAAAGATATGGCTGCCAAAGTATTGGAGGGAATCAAACTTCAAATGCGCCAAGAATGGATCCTGAGCTCAAACCAGGCGCAATTCCACCTGCTATACCGACAGCTGGATAAGGAACCTAAATATATGCAATCAGATCTCAGCTTTCCTGACATAAAAACTATAATAAAGCTTAGAGGAGAGTTACTGCCGTTGAACAGTCGGCCATGGGACCTGAATGCGGTGCAACTTTGCTCCATGTGCAATCTGCAAGAACCCGAAACCACCGAGCACTTCTTGGGGAGATGTGCCATACTTCGGAGTATGAGGAGCCGATTTCTTGGTAAACCCCAACTGAGCACACAAGAAGTCGTCGAGTTCCTGACAGATAGCCACCGTTATGCTGACCTGATCCGGTTTTATAAAGCAGCTTGGTCTTACAGGAGACTCTTAGTGGCCGAATTTAATTACGTATAAACCAACCTGGAGAACTTCTTTTTTAAAAAACGAGTTACCTAAAGTTAAATTATGAACTAAAATCAAAGATAAAATTAACAATTCTATTATTCCATTATAAATCTATAAATGTTATGCACGAATTTGCCCATAATCCATAAATGCAAATTGAAACTTATTTGTTAAGAGAAATTTAGTCTCCATTGTGAATAATAATTATTATAATTAAGCATTGTTCTTAAATATGTTACTTTCAAGTAATCAATGTATATTACATGTATAGAACGGCCGGCCTCCGCCAAACGACCTTTTTGTCATGGCGTATGTGTGTATTGCACCTTTTGTTATTGCATTCTTCTTATTTAAATAAATACACTTCATCTATCTATCTATCTTTCTTTTGGACTGCTTGATTCCTTGGCAAAATCACGATCTTTTTGTCGCAATCACATTGAGAGTTGACATCTGGAATAAAACACCCACGCCCAAAAAATCAAGAAGTTTAAATCCAGGATTAATTTCAGAACGGTTCAAGATGGATTCTGGTTATTGATATTGATATTAAATATCAATTAAATTTTAATTTTTGCAGCCTCTGCAATAGCAACGTTTGTAAGCAAATTCGCTGTATATCTAGCGCCATCCAAATATGCTTGATGGGAGTTTGGGCAATTGGGGAAACAAAGCGTAGAATATGAAGTTTTCAGTTAATAAATTTAATAACAATGCTTCATCCATCTGGCGTGCTCGGAACAACTGCACAAAAATTGGTAGATTCGATTGAAATCTCGGGTCTAGTGTAAACCCTTCATCGGTTGAATCGGCAAAGAAAAAATCACAGCCTTAATCCATATTATGAAACATTATAACCAATTATTTTTTATACTTAACTAATTTTATTCAACTTCCTCCATTTACAAATAATAAACCAAAAGATATACATATTGTGTCATAAATAGCCTACAGAATTACCGGTATTAGTGAGATAATTTGGAAATCAAATACCTGCATAAACGATTACAAGCGTTGGCAGACGCATTAGAAAGGATGTGTACGGCGCGCGGATATTCCTCTCCCGCAAGACCGATAAGTATTGCGGGTTTTGCCTACCTGACAGTGTTTTGGCACCGAGTGCCAACAACGACATCAAAACAGAGATCCCTACTCACACCATGGATATTATAACTTGCGGATCCACGCAAGCTTATGATAATATCTGTCAAGTTGTTTTTCGGGTTTGCATTGATTAATTAAATAACTTGATGAATTAGTATCACGTGAAACGTCAGAATGTACTTAATGATTAATAGGATTATAGTTCAAGGTGATTGAATTTCAACTATGATCGTTTGTTGACACTTCAGTGTAAATAGTGAGTTCTTCGCTTCGTCGAACGAGGTTTGTCATCCCATTTTATGAATTGGATTCCACGTTCACGATTATTATTATAAATCCATAATGAGTACGGACGACATCAGAGAAGTTGATTTGGAAAGCCACCTGGAAGATGAAGAAGTGAAAGAGGTATTGCGGTCCGGCACGGACCTCAGGCAGTACTCCAAACAGATAGAGGAACAGCTCAAAGATGTAGAGAACGAATCGATTAGAGACTACATCAAGGAAAGCCAAAACATTGTCAGCCTACATAATCAAATATTGGCTTGCGACGATATTTTGGAGGTAAGCGAAAATTAACTTAATTTAAATGCCATCACAGCTGTAATGGTTGTTGCCATCATAGAGGTACAATATCGGTAAGAAAATGCTGCAAGTTCTTTCGCTGTGGTTTATTATTCAATTGGCTTGGGTTCATGATTTGAATTTCTACCAAGCTTTGGAGTGTGCGTGTTTCACAGGTGATAGAGCGATTATTGAATTTCAGGAGATATGCATAGAGCACGTAAATCTGTTCTCAACCAAAATGCCTATTTGGATTGATCAGTTGATCATATTTGTGTGCCTCCTGAAATTCAATAATCCCTCTATCACCTGTGAAACACGCACACTCCTAAGCTTAGTGGAAATTCAAATCATGAACGCAAGCCAAATGAATGATAAACCCCAGTGAAAGAATTTGCAGCGTTTTTAACTCCGGAATGTAACCCACTGTTTTTTCCAATTCTCACAAAATGTCAATCCTGAAGTACACGTCCTTTTACTCACAAGAACAGCACCAGTAGAAACTGTTATCAAATTGGGTGTATAGTACAACGCTTCCTCAAGTACATCCCAATTATTTATGGAGGAATTGTGTAACTGATGATGCTAAAATCAGATTTATTGAAATAATGTAACGAAATAGTATTGGTAAAACAGTGGAAAATCTATACGAAATCTGTACCATATTAAATATGATTTCGATTATTATTAGATCATCAATAATTTAATTACAATACCTACTATTCTTATTCCTAAAGTAAAAACAAGTATTTGAAATAGTTTTGTCAGCAACTCTCATTTCATATATTTGTTGTTGTTCCAGAGAATGGAAAATATGCTTATTGGGTTCAAGTCGGACTTGGGCAGTATCAGTAGTGAAATTGTGTACCTCCAGAAAAAATCTGTCTTCATGAGTCAGCAGTTGCACAACCGGCAGGCGATCAGAGGACAGTTGAGTCAATTTATTGATGACATCGTGGTACCCGAGTCGCTCATCACGTGAGTTCAGCATAATGAAAAATTTCAGTTTTTGTTGTTCATGGAAACACGTTTCCCTCGTAAAAGTTCACCCCTCTTGCAAGAATGTTATAAAGGGTGTCCTAGGAGTTATGCACAATCCTAATCCTACGTGTTCTACAACTCATTTGCGAAAAAAAAATGCCTCATAGCAATTTTTTGCCAGAGGCCTCGTTTCCGAGCTATTCGCAATTTAAGATTTTTTTTCGTGTCTTCGATCTTATGTCATTAAAACTGTCATAACTCCCTCAATTGCGGAGATAGCTCAAATTTGATGACACCGTTGGAAGAGCGTTGAATTTTCTACCTATTTGATGTCATAAAAACGTTGTTAAAATTGCATTGAAGATGTGCGATTGCTGCGCGAAATGGCAGTTTTGTCAAAATCTTAAAATCGCCTGTTTTTCATCTCGCCCAGAAACCCCATGAATGCTTGACGCAGAACTGTGCAGGCCTGGTAAAACGTGCGCCAAAATGTCAGCTTTCCAACGGTGTAGTCGTTTTGGTTTTTAAAAATATTTTTAGTTAAGGAAATGGTGATTAACTGCAGAAAAACGTGTGTTTTCTGTTAAAATTGAGGTTTTTCAAAAGTCTTGAAGATGAATGCAACTCATGGCAGTCGGAAATGAGTTGTAGAACACGTAGGAGTCGGATTGTGCATCAGTCCTGGGACACCCTGTATACGAGGGTCATCCAGAGAGTAAGGTTACAAACTCCCTGGAAGGTGCGGAGAATTTGTTTTTCGGGGTTGGTATTACTGCGTGTAGGGGGGTTCCTAGTAGTCACAATAAGCACCCGCCTGCATCAGTCCGTTACGAAATGTCGTCACAACAGCCTACTCCGTCAACCTCTGCAGGGACCGTTCGCTCCACCTACAGCCGATGCTAAATTCGGGCGGTCATCAAATACCTCACTTTGCATCGCGAATCTGCCTCTGAAATCCATCGTCAGCTTGTGTAAACTTATGGACCTATGGTAATGTCACGTCAGCATGTTTTCAAGTGGGATAGGCTTTTTAAGGAAGGTTGCATCGACACAGACGACGAAGAAAGGAGTGGGATGGATATGACTCTTCATTTCAGAAGAGCTTCTGCAGGAAATTGACAATCAAAATCGCAGTAATTGGCGGCTGACCCTAGACACCCATCATGAAATGTTCCCAGACATCTCGCGAAGCCTTATGGGTGAAATTGTGTCGGAAAAACTGAATTATAGGAAGTTGTGTGCAAGATGGGTGCCAAAAATGTTGACTCCGGAACATCGCCAAAATCGTGTTTCTGCCGCACACAAATTTCTTGAGCGTCATGAAATGGAGGGTGGAGCATTCCTTGACTCGATTGTGACTGGGGACGAAATGTGGGTTTGTCACTATACCCCAGAGTCAAAAAGGCAGTCCCTGCAATGGCACCATATTCACTCCCTGTCAGCAAAAAATTCAGGGTTCAGCCCTTGGAGCCGAAGATCATGGCATCAGTGTTTTGGGGCAGAAAAGGGGTGTTGTTGGTGGATTTCATGGTCAGGGGAACCACCATTAATGCTGATGCGTATTGTGAGACCCTTAAAAAATTGAGGAAAAAAATCAAAGACAAAAGGAGGGGAATGCTGACTCATGGTGTGTCCCTTCTTCACACAATGCCAGACCCCACACTGCTCGACAGACTGAGGACCTGCTAGTGTCGTTTAGATGGGATGTTGTGACCCATCCACTATATTCAACGGACTTGGGGCCTTCGGACTTCCACCTTTTCACCAAATTGAAGGAGTTCTTGGGTGGAAAACGTTTTTCCAACGACGAGGAGGTGAAGGAAACTGTCGAGAAGTGGTTTTTGGAGTTGGAGCAAAATGTGTATGACGAGGGTATAAAACAGCTGCTGCCCAGGCTGAAGAAATGTGTTGAAGTTGGTGGCGATTATGTAGAAAAATAAGGACATATTTTGCTACATTTCCTCAAAATTTGACTAAAATATATGCATTTATGCATATGCATGTGGTCCCACGGATTTATGCTTCACGTCTCAGTAATGTGCGAGTGGCTTTTCCATGATGAGTGTGAACTAGAAAACTGTTGATCAGAAAGTTTTATTGTTTGAATTAAATTTCCAGAAAATTCTCCTCGTGAAATCTAACAAAGAGAAAGAAGTTTCCATATTTCATGCTCAAGTGAATGGCTTACAATCGAACCGTAGAAACTTCATGTTATAGATACCATTACCGCCGTAGATAGGGTTTATGAAATTAGCAAAATTCCTACTAGAAAAAAGTAATATTAGTTTTAATTATTAAATCTTGCTTCGTTAATTGAATTAGGACAATACAACTTCAATTGAGGAGCTTACTTTCAAAAAGGCACATACCCAAATCTGGGAGAAAACGTTTTTTTCTCAATTTTCTATCTCTGAATATGAGTTGAATCAGATCCTCCTATCATTTCCGAACAAAACAGAACACATCCACGTCAAATCCGGGGCTAAAGTTATGTGTTTGCATCAAAAGGTAACAAATCCGTCCCCTACATTTTTTTCAGTGCCTTGCAATCGAAATGGCACATATCCTCCGAATTTCGTCTGGCGATAAGTCGTGGGTTTTCAAAAAGGCACATATCCAAAAAGAAGCGTTGCGCCTTCGTCTCGACGTTGAATATTTACACGAGACTCGATAGATGGCAGGCATGACAAATGGAAATATGGAGTCAGGTAAAGTTTTCAATAAAACCTACAGAATGGAGAATGAATTCTTTCTTTTTCAAAAAGGCACAAATCCATGAGTTTTGATCGAAAGGGCACATTTCCAAAGTGAAAATGGATGTACAGCCTCGTGTTTTGGAGAAAATTGATTCATATTCTGAGGCATCTTTATCTGTGCCTTCTCACACATTACTCCGATGAGAAACTGCAGAAAAACACCTCCACTAATCTGCAAATCGTTTTTTTTTTTTTTTTTTTTTTCACTTCCTGAACATTTTGTCGGAATGGATATGTGCCTGTTTGAAAGTAAGCTCCTCAATTGAAGTGCTTCAAGTAAATTTACTCTGGTTGACTCCAATCCGGCTGATAAAACAGCAATCGGTACAAACCATATTTACTTACTAGCAATATCCACGTACCTTGATATGTATTTGCCTGAAGTTCATATTATGGTTTTGGTCATTGTTGTTCCTCAACATATCTTCTTGGGCCTCGTTTTCATCTGTATATTGTTCATAAAATCTTTCGTTCGGTAAAGCAGCCAAATTCAACTCTGCTCTTGTGGGCAAACGAATCACGATTCGCATGAATTTATGGTATGAACTAACAATGAACTTTGAATATTTCGGTAGTTTTGATTCCCCTCTTTTTCCACCTACCTGGTCGCATACATATCAATTTTCTTCACTAAAACGCACATTTAATGTAAGAGCTATGCATTTTTACACCATTACTAATTGATGTGGATTATAATGAATATAGTTGTTTGATATGGTCAATTGATATGAATGTTCTCTTTAGGGGTATTTTAGATACACCTGTTACCGACAAAGAATTTATGACTCAACTGAAAATCCTTAACCATAAGATCAGTTTCGTGAGAGATCAAAGTGCCAAAGAAGTCAAATGTTGCAACGATGTAATTGAAGTGCTGGAAAATCTGAAAATCAAAGCCGTCACCAAAATAAGGGCTTGTCTCTTGGAGCATATTTCCAAGTTGAGGAAAGCTACAGCCAACTACCAGATTCCTCAGAATGCTATGTTAAAATACACGTAAGTATTAGCTGTAAATGAGAATACTGATTGTGAAAGTTATTCGTGTGCCTTTCCATTATTTACTGCCTTGCTAGAGAGTTTTTCCTCCCTGCGGTCGGTGACCATACAGTGCGATTATGTGGTGTGATACTAGCGAAACCTAGATGTAGTTGACTGACTTGGACCTTTCACAACGGGACGCACCGGGAACTTGGAGCTCGAAGCGGTGTGGGCTTGGACCGTATGGTCTCAAGGAAGGTTTCACTGATAACAGTGTTATAGAGTTCGAAACTCTTTCAGATTCTTCGGCGATGAGGGTTTCGAGCGCATCCTACCGGGATTTTGTCCAACCATCAATCTTCTTTCCGCTCTCTTTGGAGCTTGAGCTTGAATGGAGAGAGAGAAAATGACTCGGAGCACTGGGAGGACATTGTCACACAGATTTTTGTAGCAAATTAATTTACAAAAACGATACTATTCACAAGGAACGATACTATTCACGAGGAATTGACAGGGAAGGCGGGTGGACGAAATGGTTGGACGAAATCCTGCTAGAGTGCATTTGGAACCATAATTGCCCTCTTCACCTGAGAATCTCTCAACTCTTTCAACCTCCACAATAGTCTTTGCTTTTTTCAATTCTATTTAGTACTATTTATTAAGCAATGTTTATGATGGAAGCTGAATTGATCGGTTTATATTGCGGCGATCTGATTGACGACGACAACCTCAAAACTGCTTTCGAATGCAACCTGTTAGCCACTGGTGATCGAAATTCACCCCGATCAATGAGAAAAGTTGGTTATTTTTCTGTAGTGCATACAGTTTTCTCTGCAATTTTGCATTTATCTCTACATTTGTAGTACATATATATAGGAAATACATGTATGAGTATCGTAGAGTACAGCTTGTACTGAGTACAGTAGAATGCCGAGAGATGCCGACAGTAGCACCCATTATCCGAATCAGTCCTAAGTGTAATATAGAAATTTATAACCAACTACTTTTTCAATAAAAATGAGTTTTTTTTGGGGGACACAATACTAATGCGAGTGACAATCGCCGTGTCGACGCTAAGTTGACGTCGAGGCAACTTACTCTGATTGAGATGTTCGTGTGAGCCAAATTTATAACTCAAGTAAACTTCGCTGGCGGCCAAATCAAAACATGGATGTCAGGTTATGATAAGGACCGTTTGACGACGGGGAGAGACACCGCAAGGAGACCATGTGACCTCTTGAAAAATTAGCATCTGCCTTTCGTTTCCCTAGGTTTGCGTTCAACACCGTTTGCCACTGTGGGGAGGAAAAACTCTCTATTTACTATCTCGCCATAATAGAAATACCTGATAGCCAACAAAATAACAGGGAGAACTTGAAAACATATTTATCCTGTGTGCATTTATACATTATAGAATCATATGTTTGGTACCTTTCTTCTTAAGATGTGGTAATTAAAATTAACCAAATTCACTCTCTTTGCTTGCAGTTTTCTGTTTGAGTTTACCTACGCCAATGAAAGAACTGTGGCTTCTGAAATATGCCACGAATACATTGACACAATGGGCAAGATATATTTCTCATATTTCAAGTCTTACTCCTCTCATCTTAGCAAATTGATAGTGAGTTGAACATTATTGCTTATGTACCTGTGAAAATGTTATTGTCTCATTTAAACGTCATATTTGGAGTAAATAAGCTTCTTTAAGTTTAGTAAACTATAAATAAAAACCAACATCTAATTTAATTAATTCCAAAATAATTTTTCTAAAATCGTAATTTTCACTTCCTTGTTTACTAGATATTCATGAAAATTATCAATTACGTATTACAAACTAAGTACATTACACATCCATTTTGTTTTATTATTCAATAATAAACCATTGTAATCGCTCTTGAAAACAAAAAATTCTAACCCCCCATGAAAATTTCATGGTTTACGTGTCAAAGGGTGTAGAATCCAAATCTGCAATAATACAAATTTTGTCAACATTTGGTAAAATCGCTAAAAACCTCAAAAAAGTCAAGGCGGCCTAATTTTGGACTTTTTTTGAAGAACTTTCCATGAGGAGTCGAATGAGCCCCTCCCACGGTCTGTAGCTCAAACCATTTACGACGTATGGTCCGATTTATGAAGACATAGCGGTTTTTTGGTTTATTATTGTTTTTGTTTTGATCGCGGTAACCTAGTGATGTAGTGAATGTGGATACTGGAGTGAACTCCTAAAAGGGTTTATAGCCGATATACTCGTTGAAGCATTCTGATATGCATGCTCCGTCTTACGAAATTTAAAATTTTCAAATAGAATATTTTTCCATTCTAATCGCTTTTGAAAAAACGCTGCAAATTCTTTCATTGGGGTTTATTATTTAATGATTCATGATTTGAATTTCTACTAAGCTTTGGAGTGTATGTGTTTCACAGGTGATGGAGCGATTATTGATTTCAGGAGGCACAGAAATATGATCAACTGGTCAATCCAAATAGGTATTTTGGTTGAGAACTGATTTACGTGCTCTATGCGTATTTCCTGAAATTCAATAATCGCTCTATCTCCTGTGAAACACGCACACTCCAAAGCTTAGTAGAAATTCAAATCATGTATCATTGAATAATAAACCTCAGTGAAAGAATTTGCAGCGTTTTTTATAATATACTTACGAACTTGGTTTGATCTTTCCATTTTTTGCAGTATGAAACTGCTGCTACCAAGGACGATCTCATGGGACACGACGAGACCAGTTCCCGGAGTATGTTCCACAAGTCCTCGTTGAAGCAGAGAAACACATTGTTCACGATTGGTAACCGAGGGGAAGTTCTCACGTCGCAGCTTGAAGCCCCCATTATCGTTCCGCACGCTGCTCAAAAAGCGGATCAAAGGGTAAACAGTTGAAATACAGTTGACCTATAATGTATTATCATCTGGTATCTTTTTCGTAGTTTTCATTAGTTGCAGTTTGAAAAGCACACCTGTAAAGCAGTTCATAATAATTTTTGTTGTGCTTTAGCACTTTCAATTCAAGTTATGTACAAAATTCGATCGTTGATTTTTGTCAAACGTAGAGAGCTCCTCAAACACTCCATAACAAGTGGTATGAGCGTAACAATGATTTCGGTTATAATGAAAAAAGGTTTAGAATCTTCTAAAGCCATGTAATTTTTCGAGTCCCAGGTCGTCTTGGAAATTTTAACGATCTTAATGAGGGTAATCTGACTTCGTTTATTGTTGCCCTGCTATTCCCTTCATCAATTGCCATGTTTGAACATTGCAAATATAAGTGTCAGGGACAATCTTTTAGATTTCCCCTTTTTTGGCCTAAACATTCATTTGCCCAAAACATAGCTAAATGAAATTTAAAACATAGGGGCAAATCCTCCCACCCACCTTGTTATGCATGAATGATTTCAATGAGCATGGATTAATATGATAATCGTTAATACTTATTTACAGTTTCCTCTGTGTAGTGTCAAACTTGAAAACTCGAACTGAAAATGAGAAGATGTTATAAATATTCAAGCTCGACTTTAGATTGCCTTGGTATGCAAAAAGAAAATGTTCGATTTTATTATCGTATTTTCATTGTTCAGATTATTGTTTGTTTTTTACTGAGAATAAAAGATTGTTGATACATTTTAAATCTATATAGGTCTAAGAAGAATGCAATCAGAAAAAGCCCGAAAATTGCTTTATAATAATTCTTGTTTGTAGTTTGCCTTGTGTTCTTCGTTGTAACATATGCTCTCCATAACAAAACGCTATTGAGCGTAACAAATTTGTTATTATTATTTTAAAATCTTCTAAAGCGTATGTAAGTTCCCTCTTGATTTTCAGCTCTATAAGTAATGAATTTAGACTTAATGAAACTAATCTGACTTTATTGTTGTGCGATTCCTTCATTGAATCCATGTTTAAATTAAAATATAAGTGTGTTTAGAGGCAAATTCGCTAAATTAATTAAACCCACATCTTTTCTGTTCTAATGAGCCGATCTCTGTACAATTTCTCGTTCTGTTACAGTTTCCTTATGAGGCCCTCTTCCGAACTGAGCAGTACGCTCTTGTTGACAACGCCTGTAGAGAATTCCTGTTCATCACTGAATTTTTTGGATTCAAAGATAAAATCGCCCTCGACGTATTTTCACAAATTTGGGGCAGGACGCTTTCTCTGATTATTGTAAGTTTTCGGATTTCTCTGATTGATGAACTTATTTCTCAGATTGTTGATCATTTTAAATTTCTAGAGGGACCTAAAACAACTGCAATTCGTTTTGCCAGATTGATTTTGGATACATTGCAGTAAACCCGGAAATTGCTAATGAAACTTTTGACCTGCAGCAAGTCCATAACGCCAACTTCCATTAAGGCGGCCGTACACGACGGATCCTTTTGGCCCGGAGCCGCTAGCACGAGTCCATTTCGCCTCGGGCCAAAACTCTAGGGTCCCACACGGCAGTCCTCTAGTCCTCTAGTGACCGAGCCAGTTCTCATATTGTTGGTCTGGGAGTAGTTTGGGGGCCTATGCGTTACACCCATAGAATCGCCGGAAGAATTGAACCCCATTTTATGCACAGAATGCCAAGAGCATTATCATTCACAACGCACAGGGTATAGCTATGAAAACTGGAAGAAGGCGGCTGCGTCTCGGAAGGCAAATCAAAAAAGGAAGCGAGACGATCTGCGCAAAAATGCATGCGCAAATTGATTACGTTATCAAATATCAAAACCGAGCACCGGAAGTCGAAAACCCACCTCAAACTAAGGGGAAAGAACAGAATGTGAAAAGAGAGGTACCCGTTTCGGTAGAAAACCAGAAACTACCAAAACATTATGAAGCGGCGATTGAAAAAATACCTTTCTTCTCACCGTGCAATCGCACATCGGTAATCAAGTTTTTAATAGTGATGTCAGAATTTAATGACATAATACCGACACAAACCCATGAGGTGGTGAAAAGGTTAGAGTTGAAACCTAGGTTCTGCTACTTGAAGACAATCCTGAACGACACTCCTTTAATAACATACGACGTTGATTAAAACGAGAATTGTTGTCAGGCATAGCAATAACAGAGCTGACATCGAAACATCTAAATCGACCCCAAGGCCAAAATTAAACGTTACGAAATTACGTAAAGACATATTTAGTCATCATGCAATAATTGATTGCTACGAACCAGAGGAACTGATTCAAGTGATGCCGGAAAATGTCAATAGGTCAACACACCAGTACTTTTCGTTTCAAAAGGCACCAACCAACAAGTAGGAAATGAGCACGTTAATACAACATGTAGAACAAACAATATGAATACAACGTGCGTCCTATCAAACTACTCCTCCCACTATCACTTGCCATTTTTGACAAGTACTTCCGAACTCATCGAAGTCTCTTGGACCCGTCGTGTATGGCCACCTTTATAATTTGTGTTCTTGAACTATGGAAAATTATGTTAAAAAATTGTCAAATGAAGAATGTTCACTCAGTGATTGGTTATACTTGATTGACTTAAGGTTCCCTGCTGTGACTACTATGGCATTTCATTTTCTAAGATTATCTCAGTTAATATTCGTTTGTTCTCTATAACTAATAGGTCCCAATGAACACATTTTAACGTTTGACGTTAAATACAGAAAGCAGTTTAAAATAATTGTTGCTTTCATAATTTTGATCAAATTACCTGCAACTTTTTCTTTTTTTCAGAAAAATCTGGAAGTGTATGTTGCGACATCGTATGACACAATTTCGTTGTACTTATGTGTCCAACTTGTCCGGCGATACCAGATTCTTTGTCATAAAAGAGCCGTACCCGCTTTGGACTCCTATTGGGATACTCTACGAAATATCTTCTGGCCCAGGTATTTATTATCAGAATGTTCTGTTCATATTTTTATTAACTTAGATTTCTGGATGTTGTCAACATTATTTGTGGGCTTTGTTTTCTTTCAGGATTGATTACGTTTTCCGTTTGAATATTCAGAGTATAAAGGACTGTGATGCGAATAAGTTTGGGAACGAAATGCGGCCTCATTACGTAAGTCATTCAGTATAAATAGGTTGACGCTATGTAGGTATATCGTACTTTTTAACCAGACATAATAGAACTTACAAGGGTCTGTAAAAGTTGGTAGTGTCGCTTCTACAAATCTTTTACTAATTTTAACTGCTACATACTATATTGCTATTACTAGTTGCATTTCATTTTCATGGGTAGAGTTGGCTCATTCTAGAAACAACAAATTTTGGGTCATTATGCCCTTGTTCGAATAGGATTACCAGGGATAGAATGAGCAGAATTTAGAAGCAAAATCATAAACAGAATGAAGTTTCAAGTTAATTCTCATGTCAACTTCACTTAGTGACCCGTAGGTTGAGTCAGAACCTCTGATAACTGTTAACCTTTGAGTCACAGGTTAGCATCTATTATGTTGTCTCTAGTGAAATCATTTTCAGAATCCAGATTTACTGTTCATAGGACTGTAAGAACTGTCAATAAACATTCAGTGGGGTATGTGATATAACTAACGGGGGTTTCCTTTGTAATATTCTTTGAACAACATTTTTTTCTTGTTGCAATCGCATGCCCTTTTCAACTTTGTGGTGTAACTCCCCCTAACATGGCCATTGCCAGAATTTAGAAAAAAGATTATAGACCTTTACTGTTAAATATGAACAAGAAAGAGTTTACTGATGTAAGCTTGAATCTAAAGCATAAAGTTTCCAGTATTTGGTTTTAGGTAATGGATTAATTTTAATGATCAATCCACCTGGTAAAATGTGCATTCCAACTAATAGTAAAAGGAAAGCTTCCTCACCATGCTTTATCCATGTTTGTCCAGATTGCGAAAAGATGCTAATATCAATTTTAAATTGCAGATTGCCAGAAGATATGCTGAATTCAGTGGAGCGATGGTGGGCATAAGCGAAAAATACCCCAGTGAAATGGTTACTAGGCTACTTGCTCAGCTTCTGGAAGAAGTTGAACTGTTTTTGCTTCGTGCAGCTGGAGTTTTCAGTCTCCGATCTCAACAATTAATTTTCCTTATCAACAACTACGATATGATTCTTAGTGTACTCACGGTTAGTAGAATTAATACGATAAATTAACGGATTTATATTTTATGCTAGGCATTTATTATTATATGACCTTTTGTCCTGAAAATATTCCTTCGAAACCAACAATAACTCTCATCAGTTCCAACAATAACATGCGCCTGTTTTCACTAACTGTCTATGTGTTCATTTACACATTTTAGGTTGCTTAAAAAAATAATTCTATACTAACCCGATCTTATTTTTTGCAGGAGAAGACTGGAGAAAATTGTAAAGAAGTGGGTACTTTGAGAAAGCTACTTCAAAATAACAGCTCAGAATACGTTGAAGAGGTTTTGTCTCCACATTTCGGAGGTATCATTCAATTTGTCAAAGAAGTTGAACCGTATGCTGACGATCCTGAATTCATCAAGAAACAAGATGGTTAGTGAATTTTGAGTGTTCCCTCACTCGAACAAAAAAAATTCTTCGCTAAATTTAAAGCTTTCCTGTTTGAAATGAACTCTGAGGGCTTAGTTTAAATTTAACTACGCAAATTCGTACTAGGGAGAACTGTCACAGAGAATCAAGGTTTTACTCTCTTTCCAAAGTAAGGATTTGTTTTGCCTTTTTACCTTGAATGCTCTTAACTCGACAGTGACTGTGCAGCATCCCAAGGTTTTCAGAGTAGCAGTTGGATAAGTAATTGGAGTAAGCAGTTGGGATAAGTAATATTCCAATTAATCGAAATGTTTCCAATGAATTTTCGGATTTATTGATAAGCTCACTCAGTACATTCAGAGACAGTGAAGCAATTGGGACTATATCCTTTGATGTAAACCAGGGTTGTCACATGGATGTTACTGAGTGAGTAAGGTACCTCTTTTTCTTTTTAATATCCCCTCAAAGGCAAAGGGGGCATACCATTAAATAAAAAAGATAAAACTAAACAAAGAAAGCGGGACATTAGACCTCTATGGTTCTACACCTTACAAATATGGGATTCTAGCTCAGAGGAGGGGAGCTAGTAAACAGAGATGATAGCTACGGCTGGTGGGGGGGGGGGGGGCTAACAAGGGTTTACGTGAGCGCATTCTGTGTTCATAAACGGTACTTACTAAGCCTAACCAACTCCCTGGAAAAATCTGTAGATTCAACCAGAGCACCAGAGAGGCTAGTGCTTACCAAGGTGGCAGGTACACAAATGACCCCTCGGGCGGATGGAAAAGTGGTGATGCTGGGATAACAAAGGGCGGAAGGAGCCCACCCAAAGGTTAGTTGAAGGAGTGTTGAGCGTGGGAGGGGGGGGGGGGGGCTGTCGTGTTGGTACGGTCGCTAAGAACTGAATCATACTCCTGTTGATAATTTAAATGATAATAATAGTAGGGAGGACTCCTAGGTTTATCCAATGCAGGATTTGGGAAATTGAGGATGATGGAGGATGGAGGGAGGATGAAAGGAAGTGCACCTATAGAATGACCACCTGATTAAGTATGAGCCTGGGATGATACGGGTGGTGATGGCACGTAGTACTCCTGACGAGAGGGCCAGCTCGAGTAAATCCGCGGCACTTTACCCACACCACACTTCATGTTGTGACAGGTTTTAGCTTGAAGAGGTTATTTTATTCTTGTCGAGAATGGATGGTAGATGGAGTTCCATGCTTCTAAACCCTTTTCCATGGTTGTGTTTGGTGAGAGCTAAAGTGGTGACACCATTCGTTTATAAGTCCTGCTAAAGTAAAGTGGACTGGCTTCTTAAGTGACTGCAGTAATTCTTAGGAGATAGAAGTTTGCCAGTTGGTAGATATGTTTAGCCAATTAGCCACCTAACTAATTCTTCCTATCTGCTCTCTTGATTCTTCCTGCCTAAGTAGATTTGTGAACTAAGTATATTGTCTTCATTGCCCTCAAGTTGCATCATCATCTGTTGGAAAAGCATCAAACTATGGATCTCCCACTTCCATCGTCAGTTCAATCTTGTTATTTTTAGTCATTAGCCCTGATTGCTTTTTTTTCTTCTTTTTTTTAAATATATATAGAGGTTGGTGGAAAATCCATTACTGGACTGACAGTGAAGGGGTATATCAAAAGATGTGTCCCCCTCAACCTTTGTGTCGGGGTCTCTATCGTGGCATACCGACTAAAAAACACCGTTCCTCTCGTCTTTTAGGACTGTCCTGGTACTGCTTTTTGGCATTACTTCGGGACAGTCCCCTTTTTAACCTCGTGAGGGTTCCTCCTGGTCTTCACTACTTCTACCCTGGCTCATTCCCAGCTTCTGTTCACTTCCTTCTCTTTGAGCACCATAGTGATATACGTGCTGACTGTACTCCAGTTCTCTGCAGATTGTATCATCTTTTCTATTACTGTTTCTGGGCTGAAATCACCTATTACTCCAACCAATTCCTGCCTTAGCTGCTGCCATTTTGGGCATATAAAGAATGTGTGCTCTACATCATCGTCCCCCATCCGGCAGTACACACACCTTGCCTCGGAAGTCTTCCCTATTTTCTTTAGGAACGACCGATAATAACTATGCCCCGTCAGGAACTGGGTTAAGTAGTAATTAACGTCGCCCTGTTTCCTCTCCGTCCATTTTTGCACTTCCCCGATCATACGTGCTGTCCACTTTCCCGGGTTTCAGCTGCCCATCTCTGCTGCTATGGGTGCTTTCCTGATTGCATATATTTACTTAGCAAACGGAGTTTATTCATCTAAACGAACAATCTTGGCAAGATGAAACTATTTCATGGAATTATCATTTTTCTCTCGCCACGGTTGTTATATAATATTTTATGGAGAAATAGTAATCTTAACTCCCTTTTTTTCATATTTTCCAGGCAAAGCTCTCCATCTAGCTGAAATGTTTTCTGCGAGGTGGAAGGACAATATCTCCGCCCTGAATAAAGAGATGCTCTCATCATTTCCGAATCTGGTCACCGGATCGTCTCTTCTTCAAATGGCGCTCGGTCGCTTGTTGCAAGTTTACGAGAGATTTCAGAAACTGGTGACGCCTTCTGTTAGAGCTAAACTAGTCGATATTTATCTCGTTAAAAAGGAAATTAAAACATACAAAACCAACTTTTAAAATATTCTCTCCTATTTTCATTAAACTTACTGTAAGGTAAATTGTTGAACACCAATCTCGCGGTTGAATTCTGTTTAATCAAGGGAATATCATATTGGGAAAGATAGCACATCAACTGGAATCATACTACAATTATTTCATGAAATTTGAGGCATGTAGTAGGTAACATGACTGTTAACACGGAATAATTGTATGTCTACAGGTTTATTTTAGAGAGAAATATGGTTACTTGAACGCGTAAGGTCATCTTCAGATTATTTTCGTTGCGGGCGTCATTATTTATTTTCATTTGTAGGTCTAGATTTGTACTTGTTTGTCACGTCCCAGTCAAAGAGCATATTCTTGGAAAAATTCATTTGAAAAACTGATAATTTTGAAACATTTTGTGGCTAGAATGTCGTACCCAAATCACTAGAAATAAATATTGTTTCATTTAAACAAAATAAACGAAGCTTTGTAGACTGTTTGGGAGATTCATCTTCCTTCATTCTTTAGTATCTTGAGTAATAAAAGTCAGTGTCCCTCATTATTTGGGGTTTAATGAAATTGTTTACTGACTATAGCATTGTATACCACATAATGAACCGAACTTTATTTCACTTGTATTCATTGTAGTGTTGTAAATGTGCTAATGCCTCTCTGTTAGTATGGACATTTTTCCATGAACGTGCTATGAACTTTTCGTTCCATTCCTATCAATGACTTCGTTCAACTCGCTCAGTGTTATATAAGTATCAATTTAGTTAACCTTACACTACACTTCGGTGCGGAAGCTCTGTTATCGGTCTTTAAATTTTTCTGGAATTTCAAAATCAATACTTTTTAGGGGCTTCCCGGCTTTTTTCTCTAATGACCTCAATGTCAACGAGTTACTCATTCAATTGGTAGAAATGATAGCCAATGCTTCTCATGAAGGATATTTCCAAGAACTAAAATGTCGTTGAGATTAGTTATTCTCACACTTTTAACAAAGATATTAGAGAGTTTCTAGGAGATTCGGACACCGTGGTATCGTATCTAGTCGGTGGTGGTATCTAGGGCGAGCACAGCTCTGATTAGCAAAAATGGTGGCGTTACCACCAACTCAGCTGAACTAGTGGTATCTCTGATCCGTTTCTAAGAGTCACGTACGTTTTGCTTTCACGTCACTATAAGAAAACGAGCAGTCTTTTTGATGCTTTACAAGATCACTCGTTCTTTCGTTTTTTTTTAAACCAAAAATGCAGAGGGTGGAAGACTTTTTTGAATATTATGTTAACGGATTGATTTCAACTGAGGAGTTGCTGTTGATTTTTCGAACGTATTTGGAGCGGGAGAGTGTAAGGGAAGCACCTCGACGATTAAGCCTGCTCTATGGGAGATTTTTCCTGGATGACGTACTATTTTCGTTCCGATTTAATAGAGAACATGTACATTTACTCCAGAGGCTCCTTCAAATTCCCGCTGAAGTTACGACAGATAAGTACGCTTGGAATCAAAATTGATTTGTTTGTAACTTCTTACTTAGCGACCTGGGAAGTACATACTCCAGAAAAGGAATGTACAGCAGGGATTCTGAGGTTGCAGTTGGACAGTTTTTATGATAGCGAATTCCTATATAAAGCTGTTAGGCTCTTTAAAAACTCGCACAGTTGGCGAGAGGCTCACTCAAAACAAGTTGTTAGTTCGTAGGTACTAAATATCGAAATCTTAGTGTTTTCTTAAACTGTGAAGTGCCTAATAGAATGATGTTGAATCAAAATGAAAATTCCGCTCTCTCTTGGCGTGGAATTTCAATTTAGCAATTTCAGACATCAAATTTTTAGGTAGAAATGTTGAAAATGTTGATGCAAAACGGTTTACAACGAGGTTACCCCAATGGCAGGTTACTTTGAGATAAGGACGAAAGAAGGTATCGGTGATGGCGGATCTCCTAGGAACTTTCTATTTACTACTACTGAAATTTGAACTTGTAAATGTTGTTAGAGGTGTGGATATCATAACGAAATAAGTTATTAACTGCATGGGGCTGGAAATAGCAAACAATAATTTGGGAATTTCTCGAAAAATTTCAATTTCTCTTGTTTATTATCTGTGATTTGGAGTTTATTAAGAATAAAGATATTCGATATTTTTATGTTTCTGAGTCATTATTACCCCGTTTCATTTGTCTGTTGGAAAAGTTGTTCTCATTCAAAATTGCCTGTGAATAACGTAATTGCGAAGTAACTATGGAGCTTACTTGTCAAACTTATGTTTAAATGTATCCTATTCAATATCCAACACAGATTCCAAGGTATGAATGTAAGTAAGATATACCAGGAATAAAGGGTACTACCGAATTACAGTTTTAGCTTAAACAAAATTTGAGGGGCTTGCTCAAGAATTGGAGTAAGTTCCCGCAGATCGTGGTTTCGCCTTGCGTCAACGTTATGATGAAGTATTCTAAAAAAGCGAACTGGTGAAATTTTCTAATAATCTGTATTAGAAAAAAAACAGCTATGTTCAACTTCGGACTAGTAAAAATAGGTAATAACACTTATTCTAAGACCAAGGAGTCTGGTAACCCACTGCCATACAAATTAATTTGTATTTAATAACTCAAGCGGTCTTTTATTGAAGACCCCGTCTTTCGCTATCGTAGGTTGGCTATAGGAGTCGTGGAATGTGGCAATTCCACGAGTTATAGGGCTATGGAAATTTGTCTGTTTTATAGTCCGAGGGTTTGCCCTTTTATGGTGCGGGTTTAGCTCATCTTCATGCTGCCAAAATGTAAACTAGTGTTAACGAGGGATTTGAAACAAGAATGGAATTCTCCAAATTGTCCTTAAAAAAAAAACAATAATTAAATACGAATTCCAATACTGGAAGTAGAGCAAATATTACATAACAACATAGAAAAACGCTGCAAATTCTTTCACTGGGGTTTATTATTCAATTGGCTTGCGTTCATAATTTGAATTTCTACTAAGCTTTGGAGTGTGCGCGTTTCACAGGATAGAGCGATTATTGAATTTCAGGAGGCACACAAATATGATCAAATGATCAATCCAAATAGGTGTTTTGGTTGAGAACCGATTTACGTGGTCTATGCATATCTCCTGAAATTCAATAATCGCTCTATCACCTGTGAAACACGCACACTCCGAAGCTTACTACAGATTCAAATCATGAACACAAGCCAATTGAATAATAAACCCGAGTGAAAGACCACTTATTTACCCCAGTAATAATATTGAATAATAATTCCCAGTAATAATATTTACCTATATATTATCAGCGTTTCATACATATCAGAATGCTTCAACCCGTGTATCGGCTATAAACTACAAGTATTCACATCGGCTATCACTCCAGTATCCACATTCACTACAACTCGACGCTATCGGCGCTAATAAACCAAAAAACGCAAATGTCACCATAAATCGGGCCATACATCGAGAATGGTTTGACCTACGGACGTGGGGAAGGGCTCATGCGATTCCTCATGGTATGTTCTTCAAATAGAGAAAAATTTAGGCCGCTTCGACTTGTTTAGAGGTTTTTAGGGATTTAGCAAAACTTTGACAGCCCTTAAAGGGCACTTTAAATTGAGTGAGAGAGCTGGCTCAAGAATTGGGGCGTCGTCGGGGCCAAGATGGATTTTCCTGAAATTTTCAGATCTTTTGCTCCAGCCGTTTGGGAGATATCGTGCGTACGGCGGACGGACGGAAAATTTTTTATTGCAGATTCGGATTCTACACCCTTTGAAACGTAAACCATGAAATTTTCAGGGGGGGTTAGAATTTTTTTTTCCAGAGCGATTACAATGGTTTATTATTGAATAATAAACCAAAACAAAACGCGTTTTCTCCGCTGCCGTTGACAAAAACTGCAAGGTCTTTGGGTTGTACCTGACTTCAATCATGAAGAAACTGCTGTTAGGTGGCTGACATTTTAATTACTCGGATTCGTGTCTTTGCCCCATGCGGACCATTGCCAATCATCTAGCACACACATTGTTTAGTGGGTACAGCTTTTTACTGTATAACACTGAGATTGCTCTGTCTGCTCTTTCGTTCTGCAGTGACGCCCTCTCAGAGAGGAAGCTTCCTTCCTATTTCGATTATTTTGGTTTTGAGAAGCAAACTGATCTCGGAAAGGGGGCCCCCCTCCTCACGGTACACTGACCTAGTAGCTCAGTGCAGGGAAGCTGCGCCTAACGTTTCCCTTCCCCGGCCCGACAACACGAAGAACCTCGTATTATAATTGCCCACGGTTCCCTAATTCCACTAGATATGCCGTAATTACTGACCCACTTCCCCCTCATCTGATCACACTCCGGTTCGAAATAGCTGTACTCACGTTGTGGAAGGCATTCCCATTAACATACCTGGTTCTGTTGAAAATGGAAGTCATTTCTTTTTATGCGTGCAGTCTTTTTTTTTCTCTCTGACAATCGGAACTCTTTTCCGTCCGTTTCCAGGGAACCTGTGTTTTGAGTCGTTTACTCGAGTAAATTACGGTTAATTGTTATTTGTTATAAGCCCTTATAAACTAACCGAAACATTAGTTCGTGGATTGCAATAACTCCAACCCTCAATGAGTTGCTGTTAACAATATGATGTCTTCAAGTGACATGCCATCACATTGACGAACGCCCATCTACAAAACGAAATCCGATACAGTCCGAGCTGGAGTCAGCTGGAAAATCTACCCATGTGAAGTAAATTGGGAGCTTTCCAACGAACGATTTCAGTTTAGTTTAGATTTTAGGAAATCACTGAGATATAGCTCTCTAGCAACCCATTTTGGTTTATTATTCAATAATAAACTATTGTAATCGCTCTTGAAAAAAAAAATTTCTGAACCCCCCCCCCCCCTTAAAAATTTAATGGTTTACGTTTCAAAGGGAATAGAATCCAAATCTGCAATACAAAATTTTCACGCCGTACGCACGATTTCTCCCAAACGGCTGGAGCAAAAAATCTGAAATTTTCAGGAAAAATCAATATTGGTCCGACAACGCCCCAATTCTTTAACCAGCTCTCTCACTTAATTTAAAGTGCCCTTTAAGGATTGTCAAAGTTTTGTAAAATCCCTAAAAATCTCCAAAAAAACCAAGGCGGCCTAAATTTGGACTTTTTTTTTAAGAACTTTCCAAGAGGAATCGAATGAGCCCCTCCCCAGGTCTGTAGTTCAAACCATTCCCGATGTATGGCATGATCTTATGCTGCAAACATTTGCATCCACATTCACTACATCACTAAGTTGCTGCGATCAAAACAAACACAACAGCGGTTTTTTTTCGATCGCAGTAACCTAGTGATGTAGTGAATGTGGATACTGGAGTGAACTCCTAAAAGGGTTTATAGCCGACGCACGGGTTGAAGCATTCTGATGTGCATGAAACGCTGCAAATTCTTTCACTGGGGTTTATTATTCAATTTCATTCATTTGGCTTGCATTCATAATTTGAATTTCCACTAAGCGTGTTTCACAGGTGAAAGAGCGATTATTGAATTTCAGGAGATATGCATAGAGCACGTAAATTGGTTCTCATTGGATTTGGATTGATCAGTTGATCATATTTGTGTGCTGAAATTCAATTATAGCTCTGTCACCTGTGAAACACGCACACTCCAAAGCTTAGTAGAAATTCAAATTATGAATGCAAGCCAAATGAATGAAATTGAATAATAAACCCCAGTGAAAGAATTTGCAGCTTTTTTATAGCAGTAATTTTCGTTCCCCAGTAACTCAGGCAATGGACATATCCATGTCAACATGACAGCGACCTCCTATAAACAGTGGCCTCCGCATAAGCTTACTATGGTATAGTCTATGGCTTGGCGTTTGTCCAATGATGACCATGGTAAATAACTTTTTAAAAGATATGGGTGAGAGGGCTGCCACTAATGAAGTCTGTCTGTCTGACCGAGAAACATGTCAGAATAGCTGAATCGGGTTGCAAATATGTTCTTCGAACTGCCTTCGGTAATTAACTTTGAAGAAGGTGTAACATGATGGAAATTACAACTGTTGGTTTAGAGGTGCAAGTGTGTTTTCTTAATGTTTTGGTTGTTTAGTGGGTTGACAACTGACCATAGACTGGTACGTATAGATTTAAAGATAACATTATACTTACGTATACGTTTTACGGCCGTTGAATCGATCCATCTTTCTTATTTCACACACCTGACCTAACGAATTTGTGTTATGTGGAATTTGTCTGTTGATTTTGAACGTTGAATGTCTGCTCTGAAGGATTTTGCCTAATTGACAAATACAAACACGTCCTTGTAGAGCTACTATTAAGGAAGCAGATGAAATTTTTTGGTTTTCTTGCCTTGTAGTTCAATTATAGAGAACTGAGACAAAAGAGGGGCTGTCACGTCAACTACTAACTCAGTTAGTTTCGTATGTATCGTTGCAATTCTTGGTTTCCACGAGCAAGTAAAAACTCTGTGGGTCTACGGGTGCGTCCCCTATACAATTACCTGAACCAATTGTTGAGTGAACGAGCGATATTACCAATACATTATTGTCTTTAATATTCTAATTACGTTCGTGGTTTCACATGTTGATAATTTTGTAACAGCGTTTTACTCGTCCAACGTTAAAAAATGCCATTGCCTTGCCAATACATCTACTGCGCTGCGCGTTCAATTTAGCACGTTGCATATAACTTACCTGAACGCCCAGTTTTCCTCTTAAAATGGTTTCGTCCCAGAGAAGGAAACACGATAGTTAGGTAGGTCATCACCAACGTAAGAGCGAGCGAAAATTAGTTGTGGTTTTCGTTGCATATAAAATAAGTCGCAGTTACCCCGTCTATTTATTCATAGTTATCATGCTCGAGTTCTTTTCCACCGGCTTTTCCGTTTTTTGCGCTTCCCATCCATTGTTTGTTCAATTGTGAGAAACTGAAATAGCGTTTAGAATGATGTTGTCATCAACGAGACTTCCTCGTACCACGGTTTGACCTTGAGGTCCGTCCCTACTTGATTATAGTGGTTATCTACACAAAACGTAGGTATGCACAAGCTGTGTTTTTACGTTATGGAACTGACCATTACGCAGACAAATAAACCATTTAGGTAAAAAATGTACAAATTTGTCGTGGATCAATCGAAATTATATTTGATATCCTCGAAGTTTTCTGCAGAATAGTACTGAGACAAAATTATTGGCACTTGCAGTGTATTACAAGGCAGGAAAAGCTAAAGTTTTCTTTATCGGCTAAAGGAAAAAGGGTGGATATTTTCTTTAAATAGTGGGAGGAGCATTTGGATTATATCAAAGCACAACAAACACATATACCTACCCCAAACATCACTTTGGTATAAGTGTATTGTTTGTAGTAGATGCAATCTGATCTTTTTAGGGAAGCCCTGATTCAAACGAGACTTTGCATATTAAGATTTTGAATTGTTAACTACAAACCAAATATCTCAACTACAATCGAGAAGTTGCACGAAAATGTAACAAAAATACTGCTGAAGTTGATATATGTTGTTGAGTCGCCTGTCTTTACATTGAGCTCCTCCATAGATACTGCGAATTCAAAGACAATTTGGTCAGCCCGAAAATCGTTCCTGTTCGGTTTCTGGGAGATGAATCAGCATTAGCGCATTCCCAGATCTCCTAATTTTAAAGTAATTTCAACCAGTTTTCTTCAGCCAATAGTGACAAAGAAAAGCGTTGGGCTGCCTCCAATCTACGTCGTATCTTTTAAATTCAACCAACAATCTATCGATGCAGGGGAGCTTAGGAAAGTTTTCCTAGCTTGATTACTGAAGTTTTAAATAAGCAACCAAAATTGGAAAAAAGGTACAAATTACTTATTCCACAAAGGTGGAGAGATTTTGTGTTCCGTTAAAGTATACCGACAGAGACGTAGACACTCGAATAAAACAACTGATATTTAACGAGAAAATGCAAAGCGTCCAGCATATACCTAAAAACAGATAATCAAGATAATTCCAAGACGATTGGTATCAGCTGATTCTATTTTTATTCATTTCAGTTCATCACATCTGTTCAGATTCATGTTGTCATCATTTTTGTTTAATTATTCAATAATAAACCATTGTAATCACTCTTGAAAAAAAAAAATTCTAACCCCCCCTGAAAATTTCATGGTTTACATTTCAAAGGGTGTAGAATCCAAATCCGCAATAAACATTTTTCCGTCCGTCCGCCGTACGCACGATTTCTCCTAAACGGCTGGAGCAAAAAATCTGAAATTTTCAGGAAAAATCATGTTGGTCCGGCGACGCCCCAATTCTTGAGCCAGCTCTCACACTTAATTTAAAGTGCCCTTTAAGGGTTGTCAAAGTTTTTTAAAATCCCTAAAAACCTCAAAAAAAGTCGAAGCGGCCTAAATTTGGACTCTTTTTGAAGAACTTTCCATGAGGAATCGAATGAGCCTCTCCCCAGGTCTGTAGCTCAAACCATTCCCAACGTATGGCCCGATTTATGCCGAGTAGTGAATGTGGATACTGGAATGAACTCCTAAAAGGATTTGTAGCCGATACACGGGTTGAAGCATTCTGATATGCATGAAACGCTGCAAATTCTTTCACTGGGGTTTATTATTCAATTTTATTCATTTGGCTTGCATTCATGATTTGAATTTCTACTAAGCTTTGGAGTGTGCGTGTTTCACAGGTGATAGAGCGATTATTGAATTTCAGGAGATATGCATAGAGCACTTAGCCAAAAAACACCTATTTGGATTGATCAGTTGATCATATTTGTGTGCCTTCTGAAATTCAATAATCGCTCTATCACCTGTGAAACACGCACACTCCAAAGCTTAGTAGAAATTCAAATCATGAATCATTGAATAATAAACCCCAGTGAAAGAATTTGCAGCGTTTTTTTTTTTTTAGGGAGAACAAATGGAAAACGTACAGCAATTTGGGTAAATCTCGTTGCGATTTTGCAGTTCTTTTAACTCAGGGGTATATCTCAGCTTCTTACATATTTACATATGTTTCGGCAGTTCATAATTGAAGCGTAAATTGTAAGCTTTTCAAAAAAGGGCGAACGATTTATGCGCGATGAACACTAAGGAAGTTCGATTATCCAACAACGACTTGGTTATATCTGAAATTCCACAGCGAATTAGTATGACAGTTTTTTGTGGCCTAAAAACGTGACACTTTTGGTCGGTTTGATCAATAGAGCATGTTCCACGCTTTAAAAAATCAATTCTCAAAAACTGTGAGTAAATGAGTTTTTCGGTTGATTCTAATACCGATTATTTATGCAATATATAAATCATTCAATATATTGTCCATATAGACTGATGTAAGGCCTTAAGTTTGCTCCCCATAAGGGGATATTTTCTGCACGTGGATTGGGGACAGATCTATTGAAAGGCCTAGCTTGCAAATCTTTACCGAGGCTCACGATAACGTTGTAATGGTGTCTTTGAATGCCAAATAGAAGAACGGGGTTCAATTCCCCCAGGACAGAGAACAGAATGAACGGATTAGTAAAACTAAATTAACCAAAATTTGCTCCGGTATCGATAAGGCTGATTTTCACTTAAAGGGATGAGGCCGTAAATATATTTCTCGAAGAATAAGAGAACTACTTACCTAATTTCTCTCCTGAAAATGAAAATGAATTTATTCTCGATACATACATAAAAAAAGAAATAATAATATAGGACACAAGAAAGAAAAAAAGGAAATGAAATGATTAATTGGTACTGTCCATTTTTATAACTGGGAACTACCCCACACCAAGGAACACAGTTCCGAGCTGGGTGGGGGGGGTCAACGAAGGATCACTAAACTTCTAACATCGATCGTATGGAACATATAGGAAGTTATTGTAGGAAAAAACTGAAAAAAATCAATAATACAAAAAAATAAATAAATATATACCTATATGTAAAATATTTTCTCACAAGAAGGGACAAAAAAAACATAATTACAGTTTCTAATTGGAATCATTCGACATAAATACTTTTCAGAAGGCTGTCACATACTATACGCCCTTGCGTCACAAGCCAACTGAACACTAATTTTTTGAATTTCGACCTACTGTGACTCTCTGGATGGCGTATAGCGACTGGTGCAGATCGTAACAGCAGGGGCATACTGTGGTAAATATGTCTTGTTGTACCTTTCAAACGAGATCGCGGTACAGGAATAATACACTTCGTGGTGAGGCGGAACGAATAGGTCAAATCATTAGGAGATGATGTGCAATTGAAATAGTTCGGGTGCTTATGGAGAAAAATCAGGGCAGACTTCAAATAAAGTTGGCGAGTCGAAAACACCTTTGCAATTGAAAAAAGATCGGTAGTTGGGAATCTTTTCGGTTTATATATAGCTTTTCCAAGTCGAATTGAGAATTTTCCAAGTCGAATTGAGAATTTTCCAAACCAAATTGAGATTTTTCCAAACCAATTTGAGAATTTTCCAAAATTGAGAATTTTCAAACCAAATTGAGATTTTTCCAAATCAATTTGAGAATTTTCCAAATCAATTTGAGAATTTTCCAAATCAATTTGAGAATTTTCCAATCCAGGAAACTTTCACTACTAAAAAGAAAGAGGGAGTTTTCCAAACCGAATTGACAATTTTTTTAAGGCAATCCAACACTTTTATTGAAAACCAAATTAGTGAAGCAAAATAAAAGAATTGCACTTTATGAACAAATTAACACTGAAATCAGAATGTCAAAATGAACGAATTTTTGTTTTTGTTGACTTCAATAGACCAGCCAAACGCAGAGTAGCCTCGATTTTTTCTGTTCTTAACAAGACCGTAATTTTTATGAAGTATTCTTCGTTCATTTTGTCTTTTTGATTTCAATGTTAATTAGTTCATGAAGTGCTATTCTTTCATTCTGCTTCACTAATTTTGTTTTCAATAGAAGTCTTGAATTGCCTTAAAAAATTGTCAATTCGGTTTGGAAAACTCCCTCTTCCTTTTTAGTAGTGAAAGTTTCTTAGATTGGAAAATTCTCAAATTTATTTGGAAAATTCTCAAATTGGTTTGGAAAATTCTCAATTTGGTTTGGAAAATTCTCAATTTGGTTTGGAAAATTCTCAATTCGACTTGGAAAATTCTCAATTCGACTTGGAAAAGCTATATAATTATTTTTAAAATCGTCTTCTGGGCAACTGTTAGGGGATCCAGTATTGTTTGGAAAGTACCTCCCCAAACCAATATACCAAAACTGATTAAGGTTTGAACCAAAGCTTTATAAAGGGTTATAAGGGCTGTAAAGGTTAGGCAATATCTTACATTATAGAAAAAGTGACTCAATTTCATAACTTTTTTAACAAGCGAAGAGACCTGGATATTCCATCTGAGGTCCTCGTCAATGACTACACCCAGGTACCTTGCAGAGGATACTCTCTCTATTTTAGGGCATGAGCACAGACCAGAGGGCGAATGACAACAATTGTGAATTTTAATATCATGAGTAATATTTGCCCAACTCGGGGATTTGGAAAAGATAAGGTATTTCGTTTTTTCGACATTTAAACTCAAGGTGTTGTCCTGAACTGTAATACGGTTTATCACCAGTACCTTAAACTAATGATTCGTTCATAGTGAGGATATTCAGTGTTCATACTTAGCTAAGCTCGAAAGGGATGCGCGGCATGAATGGGGAAGAAGGGAGATCGGCTTTAGGGCGCTGAAGAGGGGATGGCTCCCGGCTCTTGGGCTCCTGTCAGCTCAGTCTTGTGCTGTTAGAGCTCGTGTTCAGTTTGAGGATGCGATGAGCCGTTCTGGTTGTTGGGACAGGTGTGTGCAGTGGGGCGATCTTTGCTGTCCCAGGAACGACGTGCATCAGCCGATTCCGAAAACCAACGGACACGTTCACAGTAAGTACCCTCGATTTTGAAAAAGATTTCGATATAATTTCAGCGTGCGTATTGACATAACATTCAACGTAGTTTGTGCGATCACTGTAGAGGAACCAAAAACAATCAACTCCCATGATAAAAATAATTATTCAATCAACGTGTATCTTGATGCATATTTCCACAATTAGCAGACAACAGATCAACAAACAACTGGGGGTAACCTCCATATTTTAGTGGGTTTTCCAAACAAGAAATAAATTTCAAATAAATTTTTCCAGCATTTTCTTCATGGAATTCCATTTTGAGACGTCTCGAAACGATTCCTGGGTTTTAACGGTTTTTCATCTACACGTGATGTCTTTAGTAATGAGATAAAAACTCTGTCCTTTCTCCAAAATGTCAAGCATTCCAATAGAAAAGATATGTTCAGAATTTGTTGAGCACATTAAATTCCTCAAAATTTAAGAAAACTCAAAACATAATAAAAATAGCAACAATAAAAGGATAAAAATTGTTAGAATTATATTTTGTAAAAGCATTTTTCTCGAATACAAATTATTGTGATTAAAAACCATTTTGAAACTCTAATATTAACGTATTTTAAGAGCCATAAACAATTTTACTCAAGGTGACAAAACAAGGGCATTTCAATTAATAATAAATTGGTTGTTAGAGATTGGAAATTTATGTCTATGTTGAATTTGATTCATAAGGCTGTCCCGGTTCGTAACGTAATGGGCACATTTTTGCGTCGAACATTTTTTTGAGGATCGTTTTCATTGCCCCAACTCAATTGTTAACGTTCAGTTTTAAAGAAGTTAAGATTTACACGTTATAGCGACAGCTATTCATGTATTGATTCGATGTTTGATCGATTGTTTTTATTGCCGAAAATCATGTTTCGTTCTTGATCGAGGGTTCAGTCAATTAGTAGTTTATTGTTGTCTTCATTCAAGAACGATTTGTAATTGATTGTATCCTAACTATCTTAGCACGAAGTGAATAGTTATGTGTGTACGACTACTTAAGAACATATTGGAATGATTAAGAAGAAACGTTTTAGTTTATCCACTCGTTAACTTCTTGGTAAAATTGGATTGTAATATAATTGTACTATTATGATCAATTAAAAAAATTTACTGTACCAGTAACTAAGTAGGTACTTGGGAAGAAGGGAGACTGAATGGCATCGAATGGTCGTAGATAAAGCATGATCCGTAACTTCTGAAGGGGTTATTTACGATATGGCATGAATGACATTACCTATTATGGCACCAATGCGCAGAGCTTTTTATTGAGATGGAGATTTATAACACAGACACAATCTGCTCGTTAACCCATTTATGATAGTATTAGAGCTTGCTTGTTTAACCTTGAATATGGTAAACGCACTCATTCTGATGATTGTTAGATAAAATCGGTTAGTTAGTTGAGAGCGTATATCTGCCATCTGAACGTTAAGTGATCAAACGGCTGTTTGACACATAATTTTAATGAGCTCATTGGATAGTTCAAAGGGTTTCAAAATCAACTAGCTCGTTCGAATTACCACGCCTATTAATGCAAGTTAATAGTACATGGCATAAACATGTGCAAACTCACCTGTAATGATCTTGAATTTAATCATTTCAATTACCTGAATTAAACATAATACTCCTTCCTCTTCAAAAGATAATGCATGAAAAGTCATTCTTTTAAGCTTGCGCCAGGAACCGTATTATCAGATTGTGCGTGTAACTGTGACAGGAAGGGCTTATATTCACATTTACCCCCACCACCTCCTCCCAAAATAACTCCTATCGCTCAGATTTGGGAAACAACAAATCTGATAACCTTATAAGAGAGTTATTTGATGCCATCCTGTACTCTCCCTTTTATTGTAAATGTATTAACGATGATCTTTGAGATGGTAACAGCTGAAGGAATAAACATCGAAATGAGGGTAGTAACCATCGTCAGACACCATTTTCGAGACGATCAATGTTCAGAAGGCCATTATCACTTTATTGTTAACATTAAATTTTCAGTGATGAACCACCAGGAAACGATGGTACAGAGCGTGAGAACAGACTGAACTATTCCAGAGCCCATAAGTTTAAAAACCCTCTCAAGGATGTTGGGCAAAGACCGAACCGATGTTTTGTTGAAGAAGCAATCTCCGGTCAATTTCTCCCCTAATGGTTCCAACCGTTCAGTTGTTTTTGGGTAAAAGGGGGGTTGGACCGTTGCTCTCGACCATTATTCCCTTCGAAACTGTTTTGCGATCTGCAGCGCTCGTTTGTGAAGATGGATTGCGTTTTGGGCTTCTCCCTTGTCAAGAGCAAGACCTTCTCTTTCCTTTCATGCGGACTCGGAAACGGCGGGGGAGTATCAACGGAATCCTCGGCCCAACCCCATTTTTCCGGTATTATCCCGAGTCCCAACGGATTCTGGGACGAGACCACGGAACAAGCAGCAGTCGTGACCTTCATTTACTTGCTTGTTAGCGAATCCGTATAGAAAATGAAGCCATTGCATTGAGTATAGCGCACCAACCTTGTAGAGAAGGGGATCCTGAAGGAAAGTTTTGCGCCCAAAACCCTTTTCGAGACTTCTGAATCGTACCCTGCTCAACTTTCTCGTCAGTTGATGAAAAACATGAGATCCCTCCTACCTCCTCAAAATATATAAAACTAGCAAGATTGCAATAGATGTTTCATGTGGAAAACCATGAAACATATTGGTGCCTTAACACACTTATCATTGGATGCATAGGATGAGATGAACCGCGTTTATTGTTTTCTGCTACCATCTAATGATTAAATCAATGAACTCATGGAATCCATATTCTTCTCCCCGTTCCCTTTCTTGAAACTGGTAGTGTTAAACTTAAACGTAAAGCTTTGTAGGTTCAGGGGTACTATCTGGGTGTATCGCCCTTGGAAGGGGAAGCTAGTCTAATCCATTCTCTCCTTGTAATTATGGAAATCGTTGTCGTACAGCCTAATCAAATCGAAAACCTCGCACCTATGCCTTGTGCGTCACAGTTTCAAACTAACACATTCTAAATTTGTAGAGTATGCCTCATTATGATGCAAGAGAATATGTCCCAAATATGAAGATCTTGCGAAATGTACTCGCATCCAGGCAAATTAATTAGTGTCACTTGACAATGTGGCTTCTAACAGATCACTTATATGTCCAGTCTTCTGGGTCTTTGGATCATTTTGCTCCTCGAGCCTCCAGAGGTAGATCACTGTTGAAATGACGTTGACAGCCTCAAACCTCAGCATCAACCTGCTGAAGTAAAATTGTGTAAACAAAATACTCTCACATGGTCATACTGCATGGCCAATCTGCTTCGTACATATTAACAGTATGAATATCTAGTTCTATAATCAGTATCGACCGGGGCGAGTGAGCAGCCCAGGTTTGCTCCATCAAGGCGCACCAAGTCAATGAACCAGCCGCCACGAATCCTGGCATCACGATTTACCTAATTTCTGTTAATTCAAGATTGACGACCGGTATTTCACATTCAAACCCATCCAACTTTTCAGGGTCAAGCCCAGATTTTTCCGCATCCCCCCGGCTAATTGATTGACGATCCGATCGCGGCTTGTGTGATCTCCTCCGGCCGCCAGCCGTCATAAATACCTGGTCGTACGTGCGCATGCTCTTTTCGAACTCGCCCGGTTCTTACAACCTCCAACCTCAACATACGGCCTACTATTACAGAGCCGCCATTACTGGAGAGCATAACCATTTAATTACGCGAAATAACACGATTGTGCTCGAGCTGCAATAAATTGGATGGAGACAACCCCACCTGCCGTAAATTGGCGGAACTGCCTTAAATGATAGAGCTTCAATTACGATGAAAAAACAAACCTGCTTTTTCAAATTATGTTTTTCATTGTTTTCTCTCTTTTTGTGAGTGGACTTCCTTTATTATTGAGCTCGTAGTAATCTATTGCAGACCACCCGATCGAAATTTCATGCCTTGCACTTGTAATCAGTATTTTTCAATGTTATGGGTACCTATGCAGCTTGGGGATTTCACGGTTCAACTACCTGCCTATCGTTTTATCTTTCCAATACGACCAATAACAGTAGCGTCACAACAGCTACATCTTGTGCGGTTATTGCAATCAATTATCGAAATTCATTTCTCTATCACTTTCTATCGACCTACTATAAAAACGCCGCAAATTATTACACAAAGGTTTATTAGATAACCCTCCTGCGTAAATTACAGTTATAGTGTGTGCACATAGTTTCTTCATTTTCATTACATGAAAGATGTAGAGTATTAGCTCGTTACAACGATTCATGGACAAGAATGTGATGGAAAATGGTCCCGAACAGATCGACGCCTTCAATTACGTGAGCTGACATGTATTGCGGGTCCGTAGCGTTACCTCTATAGCCGATGTCAAAATGATATGAGAAGTTAAACCGTCTTTCCCCTACTACTTTCCAAATTAGAGTCCCGATCTCCCGAAAGTGAAAACAGGGCTTCCAGTACCTGGCTACTTAAAATGAGAGTTCTATTCTTGATTTGGAAAAAAAAATTAGTGAAGAAGTATTCACAGGGACATGCATTTCTCAATTCAAATCGTATCCTCTATCTTACATAATTTGTAGGCATCTGCATGAAAGTGTGTGTTTGGAGTCATTAACGACAAGTTCTTTTCAAGTTTCGATTCGAAAAACCCTGCAAATTATTAAGCAAACGGTTTTTTTTATTATCTATGTAAAATAGATAGCCTTCCTACACTGACCTAGTACACGAAAAAAACTAAAACAGTGACTCATGTTACTATTTCCTGCCCAAGTTCTAGCGTTTTGTGATTGCAAACGGGTAAATTTATTGAAGTCACATCTATCAATAATCAACACATAAACACAACTCTTATTTTTCAACATCATGATTGCCCAATATTCCAGCTTGTCGGATGATCCTAGCATATACCATTATTACGACGTTCGGCAGGTACCGTTGGATGAGCCTGAAGTTCTTTGAATATAGTTTCTATAATGAAACCCTTGACTTGCTTCATCGCAGTATGTTATTTGAAGGTAGTATCTCGATTAAGAAAACCTCTTTGACACCTATCACGTAGTAATGTTCAAAGAAAAATCTGTTGATATAGGAAGTGACCCATTCTACTGGACTTCCGCGGTTCCCACCATTGAAGTGCTTTACTAATTGCATTACCCAGTGTTATTTTCCCCTCCCTTTATTGTGATTGTCTAACTAACCACTTAAATACCTACTACCAGAAATGATTGTAGGGGTGTATGGGAAATAGAACAACGGCTGCTAGATTCATTACTACAGTAATAATTCAGAACCTGATGCATCCAATGTTATTGTACCAATCCCACCGATTAGATTTGTAGAACTATTTGGTACTAAAGCTTGATTATCTAATCAATCTTCAGATTTGGACATGCACAATTATTATTACGCAGTCAAACACCGTTTTGAAATCAATACACGAGTATCTCACACATAATGAGTAGGTCATAAGAAGATCGAGTTTATACCAACTTGCATACCAGCAATGGAATGCATGAGGGACCATCTAGGAGCAAACCTAAACTTGTCGTAGTTTTGAGTGTTAGAAGGAATTACCACAGACGTAGAACAAAAATTGGTAAGCAAGCTCTGAAACTCAAAAAGAAAGTGATGTTTTTGGATTTGTTTCAATATCCCGCATTGACATTTTCATTTTGGTAAAAATTAGAAAGATGGAACAAAGATAGCAATATTCAGAATAGTTCCATTATAATAATTATTCAGTCGAGTTAAAAGGACTATGATGATGTGAAGAGTATATCCAGACGCGGACACCTCGGACATTATGGGCGGGAACAGGCTTGAATTTGTCTTCCTCAAAAATGAAGGCGACAAACTAAAAAACGCTGCAAATTCTTTCACTGGGGTTTATTATTCATTTGGCTTGCATTCATGATTTTAATTTCTACTAAGCTTTGGAGTGCGCGTGTTCCACAGGTGATAGAGCGATTATTGAATTTCAGGAGGCGCACAAATATGATCAACTGATCAATCCGAATAGGTATTTAGGTTGAGAACAGATTTACGTGCTCTATGCATATCTCCTGAAATTCAATAATCGCTCTATCACCTGTGAAACATGCACACTCCAAAGCTTAGTATAAATTCAAATCATGAACGCAAGCCAATTGAATAATAAACCCCAAAAATTGGAGAATTTGCAGCGTTTTTTATGGTTATCAGAATGATTCAACCCGTGTATCGGCTACAAAGCCTTTTAGGAGTTCACTCCAGTATCCACATTACTACATCACTACATCACTAGGTTACTGATATCAACACAAAAACAATAATAAACCAAAATAACGCGAATGTTGGCACCATAAATCGGGCCATACATCGAGAATGGTTTGACCTACGGACCTCGGGAGGGGCTCATTCGATTCCACGTGGAGTGTTCTTCAAAAAGAGCCAATTTAGGACGGCTTGACTTTTTTGAGGTTTTTAGGGATTTTACAAAACTGTGACAACCCTTAAAGGGCACTTTAAATTAAGTGAGAGAGCTGGCTCGAGAATTGGGGCGTCGCCGGACCAACATGGATTTTTCCTGAAAATTTCAGCTTTTTTTGCTTCAGCCGTTTGGGATAAATCGTGCGTACGGCGGACGGACGGAAAAATGTTTATTGCATATTCGGATTCTTCACCCTTTGAAACGTAAACCATAAAATTTTCAGGGGGGTTAAACTTTTTTTTTAAAGAGCGATTACAATGGTTTATTATTGAATAATAAACCAAAATATCAGTTAGCTAAAAATTATAAAATTTGTTCAGTAGTTTGTCTTCTTAGAACTTTGCCACATATTTACAATCACCTCACACGCTTCTATAACCACTCTTAGTGACACCAGAAGTTCTATTACCGTCGGTATCTTCTTGATTCGACTGCTATCTATGAGTTATACAGAAAAACGTCAATGGCATCCATGTAAATCGAAAAAGTACTATAAAAACAGCTTACCAGATGTTTTTCTATGGATTTCGTTTCATCTCCTGCCCCTTCTTCGGTAATATTTTGCGTTCCGTCCGAAAGGATGGAGGTATTTACAGCGCAGTTGGAAGATTCCTGAACAAAGAATGAACCCGAAGAAGGAGCAAAAGAAAGAGAAACCCGAAAATTACTGGGAAGGGAGACCGATGCTGGGACAACTTCCGAACGGATGGCGTGAAATCTGTAAGTGCTGATTTGCAATATCGGTTTCGTATCGTCTTACAACAGGCGCTCCTATTGGTCATCAAACGACCCAAGACGGCTTTGAAATTGAGGTTCGATGTTTTCAAAGAAGGAAACTTCAACGCCCGCCTAGAAGTCTTGCACTATTTATCAAACCGCTGCAACACACACTCACGAAAATTATTCAGGGATAATTTTTGTCCTGCGATGAATTCGCTTGAAAGAATCAATGGGAAAAGGTTTTAAAATCACGTTATTCAGTTTGAAGAAAACTTTTCTTCTTTTCCTTCTTATCTATTTATTTCGTTTTTGGTTAATGAGTTTCAATTGTGAATCCACCAATGTGACCAGAAGGTTATCTGCCAAGTCCAACTTTTCTACTCATTCATTCGAGGCAGTGGTTTGAGAATCCAAGGATAATGTAAAATTAAGGGTTAATTGTAGCTGTTAGACTCCTACGCTCTTCATTCTTCATTTCGAATTTGATAAACCTCCTCTTAAATTCAAGGTACATCGAGAATAAATTATTTATAACGCTTCTATAGCGTCATTGATTGCGGCGCAAAAGAACAGGGTTCAATTCCCCGCGACGTAGAGAAGATTTTGGTTTGTTATTTTCACTAATGCACTTTGTAATGGACCAAGAAAAAAATATTTCAACTCTCCCTCAAATTTTGTTGTTAAACCTTTCAAGATGTGTAGAATCCGAAAAGCGAATAAAAACCAATCCGTTCATCTTCCGTCTGTGGTTCGCTGACCCTCGTCCGGAGCTTTTCTCCTTAACTACTGATCGTAAGTTGAAACTTGGGTCAAAAATCACGTTTGGGGTCTCGGTTTTCTGAATTTTGGGTTTAGGTATATCTGGGTTGTAATCATGTGAGTAATCGTGGTTTTTTTGGTTTATTATTCAATAATAAACCATTGTGATCGCTCTGGAAAAAAAAATTCTAACCCCCCTGAAAATTTCATTGTTTACGTTTCAAAGGGTGTAGAATCCGAATCTGCAATCAAAAATTTTCCGTCCGTTCGCCGTACGCACGATATCTCCCAAACGGCTGGAGCAAAAGATCTGAAATTTTCAGGAAAAATCCATCTTGGTCCGACGACGCCCCAATTCTTGAGCCAGCTCTCTCACTCAATTTAAAGTGCCCTTTAAGGGCTGTCAAAGTTTTGTAAAATCCCTAAAAACCTCAAAACAAGTCGAATCGGCCTAAATATTTACCTATTTGAAGAACATACCATGAGGAATCGAATGAGCCCTTCCCCACGTCCGTAGGTCAAACCATGCTCGATGTATGGCCCCATTTATGGTGACAACATTTGCGTTTTTTGGTTTATTTTTGTTTGTTTGTAACCTAGTGATGCCGATAGCGTCGAGTTGTAGTGAATGTGGATACTGGAGTGATAGCCGATGTGGATACTTGTAGTTTATAGCCGATACACGGGTTGAAGCATTATGATATGTATGAAACGCTGACAATATATAGGTAAATATCATTACTGGGGTAAATAATTAGTCTTTCACTCGGGTTTATTATTAAATTGGCTTGCGTTCATTATTTGAATTTCTACTAAGCTTTGGAGTGTGTGCGTTTCACAGGATAGAGCGATTATTGAATTTCAGAAGGCACGCAAATATGATCAACTGATCAATCCAAATAGGTATTTTGGTTGAGAACAGATTTACGTGCTCCATGCATATCTCCTGAAATTCAATAATCGCTCTATCCTGTGAAACGCGTACACTCCAAAGCTTAGTAGAAATTCATATTATGAACGCAAGCCAATTGAATAATAAACCCCAGTGAAAGAATTTGCAGCGTTTTTAAATTTAGTCTCGTTCTTATAACTTAATCACTTAGGTTGAGGCCAGGAGGTTGCATCGATCCAAGTGCCGATTGTTGAGCCCGTTCGAACTGCTGCAACAGACCGTCGTTGGTTGGCTGCTGCTTTATCTTCAAAACCTTCACTCCTATGCAGTCATTGAATGTGATTGTAAGATCGTGTGACTTTGCTTGCAGTTTTAAAGGAAAGGCTCGATCTTGGTTCAACGAAGCTCAAATTGAGTTGAGTTGCTTTTCCAACATAGAAACTTCTGTGTAGATCCTCTTCACACCACCGACAAATCACACCGTATACAAACATTCGTGACTGACATTCTGCTTGTCCCTGGCATTTGTAGGAGTTTAAGGTATTCGGTGAGGGGAATAGAGCGTCTTCGACAACGATTTCACACTGTTTTCACCTCGGACGGTCACATCGATGTAATTCAGGCTGCTGCACTTGTAAAGGTTGAACTCGTGGATATCTGTGTGACAATATTCCACCCAGATTCCGTCCTTTTATGTACGTCACTCCAGGCATAGCCTTGAACTAATAGTAGCGGGTCAGGGGACTGTTGAAGTTCCTGCAAACTTGAGTTTATGTTTATTTAGCAAGTTCTGCAAATATACCGAAGATTCCTAATCACCAATAACTGTGCATCAAGGAGAGGATGAAGCTCAGGTATGACAAAAAAACACGATGCCAGGAACGAGCTGCCTATACTATCGGTAGGCGCAAATGTATGAGTGCATGATATGAACTGCAAAGCCACCATTAAGGAAAATTGTGATGCTCCTTGATTATTCATTGTTGAACTGGAAAACGGAAGACTTCTGCGTACAAACGAAGCCCATCAAATCTTGTAAAACTCTTGCACATGAGTTACGAATAAAATTCATTCTTGTTCTTGCTTAGTTCGAATTAATGTTCATTTAGCAAGTGCTGGACATAAAACATTCACCGTGAGGAGAACATTATTGGACTTGGATTGTTGATTGATTGGAAGGCCTTAGTTTGAAAATCAGTAGCAGGTCGCATAACGCCACGATGTCGTTGTGGCGGTGCCTTTCAGTATCAGCAGGAACTGAGCTCGATTTTTCTCAGCGTAGGGGATATTTTTCTTATAGAGTTATTTAGTTTAGATTTATTATTCATTTTTTCTGTAGCAGCTCACGCTCATTTCGTTGCATTTGTTAATTGTGTCTTGAACTCCGTTTAACAATTGTTTGCACATTCAGAGAGGCGTAGAAGAGCCATTTATACTGATAAACCTGATCAGCAAGCATAAACAAATCTGCATGTCATCAAATGCCAATTAACCTCTTCTATTAATTAAATTCTTTCGATAAGCTGAATACAAATTGAATACTGGAAGACAAGTTAATTTCATCAAACTGTGTCAGTCTGTGCCCATGTCCCAATTGCACGCAATACACTTCAGTATTGCTTCCGAATCTACCAAGGTAGCGGAAGCATTGTTTTCACTTTCGGAATGTGAAAATTTTTTTGTCTCCAAAATCAAAAATTCCACTCGCATTTTGCGTTTTAGACCTTTCTGAACAATTTTGGTTCTGTATCTGTCTGTGTGTCTGTCTGTCAGCAAATCCTTGTCACGGGCGAAACTACACGAAGTTATAGTCCGATTTTGATGAAATTTTCAGGGATTGTTCGGTTTGATGTGTAGATGGTCCCCTATGAGTTTCATGACCCCCGGATCAATAGTAGCCTCTGCGCATGCGCAAACGTGAAATCCTTGTTACGCGCATAACTCCGGAGTTCATGACCAATTTCGATGAAATTTTCAAATTTTCGGTTGTTCGAGTTTCATGACCCCCGGATCAATAGTAGCCTTTGAAATCCTTGTTACAAGCATTGTTCATGAAATTTTCAGGGATAGTTGAACATGCCTACCTTTATTTTCTCAAGTTATGCTCCCGCATAACAATAAATTTACCCTAATTCAATATTTACTTCGCCTAATTGAACGAAGTTCTTTAGTCAATAATAATTTTCAATGATCTATACAGTCATGTTATGGATACTAGGAAGCTATGTGCCACACCCACTTTTATTGTTTTAACCAATCCTATTACGTAAGAATATTTTTTATTATTGAATCAGAACAGGGTAATGTAATTAAGTGATACGAATACATTTTGTGGTGATAGTTCCAAATGATGCAATTTCTCAATTTAATTCATAAATTTTGCTATATGATATCTTACACTATTTAGGTTTTGTAGTCAGGTAATTATTATCAAGGAAATAACTAACTTGCGATTTCTTGGTTCAATCCTGACCTTGTGCCAATCGTAAAAATATTACCGGGCATAAGAATTCGACGGTTTTACGAGTTTTGATTTCAATCCAAACATCTAAGAATGTTGAACTTCTAAAGAAGCCGAGGATGTCATGTCATTCACACGCAGTATCCCAACCAAAACAAGTTAGTACCCTTATAAGTTGAACCATTAACAGAGTAAATAAACAACTTGCGTGTGAGGAGGAGAGCCATTCAACACTGTTATACCCCTGAGAAATCCATCGGGGCTAACGAGCCTGCGCATTAAGATTACGAGGCGCAACCTGAACTCGGCATTCCACTTGCGACGCGCCAGCCTTGACTTTTGGCGACCTGCCGCATTTCACCGCATATTTTTCCCATCCTAGAAGCCAGTAAGAAGAAACCTTAATAGTATCTAGGGCCAAGTTTTACAACTTGATGAAAATGGGAGTTTACGTTGGAGGAAAGCCTTTAAAAGATCGTTAAAGTTATAAAATATGATTAGTTCTAAAAGAGTGGGCGAGTTCCGAAACCTGCTGAAACAATTTTTGGTCTGAATTGAGTTTTCAGTATCCATCTACAAGTTCAGAATAGCGTCAGCTACCGTCCTAGTAGAGTTAGAGGCCTCAAAACCTCATACAACTCTACTATAAACGAAAAAAACCTCGACACAATTCCAAAACCAGCTAAAAAATAATGAACCTAAACAGCATGGACTGGTGAAAAACCCGCTAGAACCTTCAGGTGCTATTATGGTAAGGCCTCCATGCCACTCCATGGTACACAAATCTATTCTGAAGTAAAATTCGCTTTATTTAACGTTTCCGTTCCATCATTTTCCTTGTTTTCATCAAACCAAGTCCTGTTTGTTTTCTTTGGTCTCTCCCTGTCAAAATCCTGTAATTGTTAGGAGAAGATTGTACAGGCAGTAGGACCGTTCTGATGAAAAAGCTGCTGATAAACCACACAGGGACGCAAAACTAGATGAATCCAAAATAAAATGTTAAATATCTTATTTAATTATGCAGTAATTTTGATGACATTTTGGTTTATTATTCAATAATAAACCATTGTAATCGCTCTTGAAAAAAAAAAAAAAAATGTCTAACCCCCCCCCCCCCCCCTGCACCTCTGAAAATTTCATGGTTTACGTTTCAAAGGGTGTAGAATCCAAATCTGCAATACAAATTTTTCCGTCCGTCCGCCTTACGCCGTACGCACGATTTCTCCCAAACGGCTGGAGCAAATTTGAAATTTTCAGGAAAAATCAATATTTGTCCGACAACGCCCCAATTCTTTAGCCAGCACTCTCACTTAATTTAAAGTGTCCTTTAAGGGTTGTCAAAGTTTTGTAAAATCCCTAAAAACCTCAAAAAAAAGTCAAGGCGGCCTACATTTGGACTTTTTTTTGAAGAACTTTCCATGAGGAATCGAATGAGCCCCTCCCCAGGTCCGTAGCTCAAACCATTCCCGACCTATGGCCCGATTTATGGTGCCAACATTTGCATCCACATTCACTACATCACTAGGTTACTGCAATCAAAACAAACACAAGAGGTTTTTTTTTGACCGCTGTAACCCAGTGATGTAGTGAATGTGGATACTGGAGTGAACTCCTAAAAGGGTTTATAGCCGATACACGGGTTGAAGCATTCTGTTATGCATGCTCCGTCTTACAAAATTTAAAATTTTCAAATAGAATATTTTTCCATTGTAATTGCTCTTGAAAAAAACGCTGCAAATTCTTTCACTGGTTTTTATTATTCAATGATTCATGATTTGAATTTCTACTAGTGTGTGCGTGTTTCACAGGTGATAGAGCGATTATTGAATTTCAGGAGGCACACAAATATGATCAACTGAGCAATCCATATAGGTATTTTGGTTGAGAACCGATTTAAGTGCTCTATGCACTCCTGAAATTCAATAATCGCTCTATCACCTGTGAAACACGCTCACTCCAAAGCTTAGTAGAAATTCAAATCATGAATCATTGAATAATAAACCCCAGTGAAAGAATTTGCAGCGTTTTACTACGATTTCTGATGATTATAACGGGATTATTATGTTTGGATGAAGATAAACTGCTATGCTTAAGAAATAAGAGTAAAAACGATTGCTCTATTTACCTCCGACATTTTTGTAAATGGAGACCATGGTTACCCAGATATGCACAGAATGACTAGGTATATAATATGATAATAACAGACCGTTGAGTATTACTCCATACCGTTTCGTTATGGCATATGAAAACAGTTGGTTCTTGGTTTGCCATTGAGCCTTCCTGAAATTTGAGGAGGATATCCGTTTTTTCTGAATGCCGTAACATTCATTCATGTTCGCCTTTCACGTTTAATATCACGTCCCCGGAGGGAAGTCGACCGACTAGTTTCGAACGGGCTTTCTATCAAGTCGAGCCGAAGGACTTGAGTAACTCTATCGAAAGAAAAAAAAACCGTTCCTGCCGAGCGGAGACGTAATTTCATATATCTGAAACTTTAGTGGCCGATTCGGGGTCATAACGGTAGCATAGGAAAGCGAAAGGCAGCCAGCAGCACTGAGCAACAAGGGGACGGCATTAGGTGTACAACGACCCTGGGAGTTGGAAGTCAGAAGGAAGTGCAGCGACGGGCTCACGTCTTCTCTGGAGCTTCTTCTTCATCATTTCTTCTCCCCCCTTACCTCCTGTTCCACCGTCTTCGCGACCCGAAGCCCTCTTTCTTATGTCCCTTTTCCACCCGAGATCCTTACCAACCCTCCCCGTCTCCCCCGCCTCCGCTTTGAATCAAGATCAAAACCATTCTTTGAATACCTGTGGCTTCCCATCACTCCCGTCACTCAACCATCTCGATCATGACGTCCGATCCTGTCCCTTTGTTTCCAGCTTTCGTTCGCGCGAAGCCTGTGAACTCTTGAGTCTTTGATTACTCTGTCTGACGTCGACAAGTGGGGTCGTTTGTGAGCCCTCACAGTTTGTGATATGTGCTGTATTTGGCTTGCGATTAAAGGGAAATTTTTCCTGACTCTATCTTCCTGATGAAATCTATTGGTCGCTCAAGCTCAACTATCACAATTGCAAATTCAGCTCAAGACTCCAGAAGTACGAATTCTGCTCAAATATTGACGACATAGATATTGTTTGGCCTATGAGGACATCAAGGTTATTCAAAGCCAGTAGTAGGGACTAAGGAATTGCATACATCCTTCCAAAGCTATAGACAGTTTCTGATAGGAAAGTCAAATAATGGAAAAATATTCTCTCCAAATACAGAAAATGGCGAAGAAATGATGATGATGATGATTATATCCTGTCACTCCTAAGAGGAGCATAGGGCCGTTGGCCCTGCAGGGATGTGGGCTAGAATTTCCCTGACGTATCCTCTGCGTGTCGTAAGAGGCGACTAAAAGGGGAACAATTGTAGCAGCCTGGGTTTCTTAATGAGAAGCTGTCACAGGAATTAGGCGTGCTATATAACACCTAAGCCGCTGAAGCTGCAGAGGGGGGGGGGGGGCTGGGGGGGCTGGTTTGGAGGTCTTAGGAGTGCAACCCACTCACAACCAAGCTAGGGTACAGTGGTCTAATCAATCGCTTACCTGAATCCTATAAATGGTTACAGAAACCGTAAAGAAAGAAGAAAACTGCATATCATTACTATTCATATTTTCAGAAGGTACCTCTGCGCTTCCAGGCAGACCAATGGTCTATAGACGATGTTAAACCATGGTTATGGTACGTAATACAACCTGGCGATTGGGCATTTCACCAGTCTACATCACTTGATATGGACAATATTGTGTACAAGTTCATAGTTGCAACTTCAGATAAGCAAGATATGACAATGTAATAGAGAATGATGTTGTCTTCAAAAAATTGTTTCCTTTATTGTCTTGAGATCGTATATTTCGGACGTTTCGCCCAGACAACGTGGGCTTCTTCAGCATGTATTTTCTTACAAGAGTTTTTGTCAGTCCTCGGATTCATTAGAATCGTGGGTATCTTTTGATCTCATCAGGATCTTCAAAATACGTTGTTTGCCTCCCACTAAGTTTCCTTTTTTCAAAATTGGCATCCAAGTCAAACCTGACTTGAATTTCAAGCTGAACATACCCGCCAATAGGATGTACAAAGCCTTCAGCATGCAATAAAAGATAATATTGAAGAGTAGACGACGATTCTAATGAATCCGAAGACTGACAAAAACTCTTGTAAGAAAATACATGCTGAAGAAGCCCACGTTGTCTGGGCGAAACGTCCGAAATATACGATCTCAAGACAATAAAGGAAACAATTTTTTGAAGAGCTCCGACAACCCGTTTCAAATAAGAAAAATGGTCAATCCATACCTCACCAACTCAGACAAAGTAATAGAGAATGATGTTGTCCTCACCAGGTTCGGCTTCGCTACAAAGTCTCTTAGATGGACCGAACAAACCTCTCGCCCATTCGACGAACCTGTTTCCGCGTTCGTGGCCTCAACGATGAGTGATTATTACCAATTTAAATTTAACAAGATAACAACATGAGAAAGTCACACCGTCAAAACACGTTATGAGTCTTTTAAAGTGAATTAAGAGTGAAATTATTCGCGAGATTATTTCCTTTCTCCTGGTTCAGAGGAAAGTCACCAACTCTGTAATTGCTCTGGGTTGCATGTTTAAGTTGCCAAATCATCGTATCTGATATTATGGGTTATGTTATTGGTCATGCGAAGGTTGAGCCTTTTAGTTTGAAATAAAAATGTGAAAGTTAAAAATGACGAAATATCCTGTTGAATATTGTGAACCGGGGAAAAATCACTTTTACCATCAACGTAGTCAAAAAATCTAAACTGCCTTCGTAATAACAACGACTAGTAAGAACTCCGATTTACCAATGTGTTTTGAAGATACCCAGGTTCTGTTTTAATTTCTCTTTTATGACCATTGAAATTATCAAACTCATGGGTTTAGGGTGGATAGGTCCTTCTAAGGGGCTATGGGCTAGGGGCTTAATCCAAGGTCGGAAGTTATACATCAAAAACACCAATGAGTTGACTGAATCAACTTTGAATTAATTCGTAATCTTCCATTGTTGAACCATTAGAGTTTCTTCGTGAATATTGCTTAATATTTTTGCCATATTGTCAGTACCTCCTGCATAATACCTAAGAAGCCATAATATTGAACGTTAATATTATTCTCTTTATAAATCTTTTATGCTCATCACAATATCCGAAACTGTGTTAATTGAGTATTAAAACTGAATAATTTTTAATGAACTTCACCAAAACAGATAGACGGAGGGGGTACACGTACAAGCAAGCTGTAAAACAAGGAACGCAGGTTGAAATTTTGATCTTGTGAAGACAAATTTTTTTCGACTTCCCTCTCAAAATTGGTTAGTTTACGATTGAAGGTAAAATCCACAAATAAATTGAAGGAAAAATCTGTCCATTCGCCGTCGGGTACTTTTCTCCCAATCTACTACACTCAAGTTTATATAGAAAAATGTATTAGTTTAACTTCTGCCGAAAATCACAAGTTAGGTCCTATTTGGGGTTGAGATTTTTTCCTTTTGTAGGTAGGTAAGGAAATCCTTCAAATCCTAAGGAGCGAATCAGATCTAATAAAGAAGATCAAATAATGAATCCCAAAACCGAAAACCAAATCCATGTTGTGTGTAAAACGTATTAAAATACTTACCTCTATTTACTATTGAAATTAGGGCTTAAAAAACGTGTTCAAATTTTCATTCTTAACCAATTAAAAAGCGGTTCCTATTTCAAAAATACGAGTAGAATGAACCAGTGTTACGTTATTAGCATTTTGCAGAATAGACACATTTTCGCCTATGGGAGTTGCAAGAACATCGCTGGTTGGGAGTCACCTGAAAGTCACGTGTACAATGTTTTAGGGCGATCCTACAGTTAGAAAGACTCTAAAAATACTTCTCCTTTATGCTAAGTAGTTCATTTGACTATGGAATGATCTCATTGAAATCCGAGACAAAGAGTGACCTTTCGGGGCGGTGGGAGCGAGTTCGGGGCCTGAAAAGAAAGCGTGTGATCAGAGCCTATAGGTAAGTATGATTTGTAGATGGATATAAAGGTATCAAGTGGTCGGTAACTGGATCCGAACCTGCCGGTCCCCCTCCGTCAAGGATTTTGGACACCGGCCAATTACTAGGCGTTAACGACATTAACAGATACCCCTTGCATCAGTCCGGATATTCGAGTAAGTCGCATGAAGCTGAGGGGAATGTGAGAGCCGAAGGTTTCGCCTGCTGATCTTCACTACGCGTACAGTGAAAGTCCTGCTGTTGAGCAACTTTTTTTTTCGATTTCTATCTCGTTTGGACATCTTGTTGTTGTCTGCATGCAACAAAACCACAAGAAGTTTGGTTATCACCAACGATCGCGTATGGCAAGAACAATCGTCAAGCCCGCACACACTCAACTCCCTAACTAATCTCTTCTAATAATCGAACCCGCCATGTTGGCTCCCTATTCTCGGCGTGTTTACTGTCAAACCAGTGCTATCCGAAATCTTTCATTCCCCAGGGACAAATTCCACACAAGATAATAAGTGAAACAGCCTAAACCACTCATTGAACTGTATGATTAGGAAGTGGATGTACTCCAGGTTGTTATGATCACGTTCTGCTTCATTCTGTTCATGTTTTCGGATGTTCATATATTTTGTTTTTGAACAATTTCTGGTTCCTTATAAATTTAAGGTTTATTACATAATCATACAATCCAAGGAGCTCTATACATTGTTGCATACACGCTAACCAACCTATACATTGTTGCTGGCATAGTTGCCATAAGACCTGCGATGTATCATGACCTTTAACCATACATTAATTCGTCTTATTAGAAATAGGGGTTGGAACCTCTTCTCGTTACACCACGTATAGGTAAGACTAATGGCCCGTGAAAGATTCTAATATGTTCTCAAATATCATGTTTTCATTGCTTGGTGTTCTTTTGAATTGATTCCAAAAGATGATAATAATTTCAGTAGATAGGGTTTTCTTTATCGGGGTTACGTCAAGGTAGCTCTTGGGTGTTATGCATAAAGTTGGAGTAAATGCTCAAAGCAAAAGGTACAAGTAAAACTTTTGCTCATGAGTAAAACCTCCGAGGTAGAGCATTTGATTCATTCCCGTACGCAAAAGAGAAACCTTTAACTTCAGAGTAAAAGCTCAAGCACTAAGCTCTTACTTAGGGTCAATGACCAAACACACTACGATAGCACTGGGCAGAAGATTGTAAGCAACTTGAGTTGGAATAACTGCTTCTTTGAACGGTACCATTAGCCAAGGTGAAATGCCGTACCCTTAATCTGCTAGAAGGATGGCGTTGTCACAAGTTCGCATTATCGGAAAAAATGGCTGTTTCTCCATATTCGAGCGTCATCCCTGGCCACTGGATGTCACAACTTGTGCCACAAGCGGCCTGGACATTAATACTCGGGATCCCCTTTCGATTGAACTGCAGGTTTTAAGATTTTTATATGGGTGCAGTCAAGAGCCCCAACAGAACACGGAAATGTATGTCTTCTAAGCCATACCTCTTCGCACTCTTTTAAATCCTCCTGTCCTATGAGGGAAGCGGGTCCGTAGATGAGCTTGCTCTGTTATCTTCTTTCCGACCGTTTTCACTGCATGAAAAAAAAAACAGTACTTTGATGTACACCATGATCATCCACCACACTACACTGAAAATCTGCTATTCCCAAATGGTCTGCTAATCTGCTAAATTTGAACATAAACATAGCCATTCTGCACGATGTCTGGCGACTAACTAACGAGGAAAAGGATTAGGTATGGTAAGCTAAGTCTGCCCCCACCCTTGCTTCGACTTTTTTTTTAGCGTTCCCTCAAGCAAATTCTTTTTATCCAAAGCAAATGAAGGAAATGCTCAGATTTCCCTGAGCTTACCCTGAAGTGAAAGGTAAAAATATTGAAGTTGAGCTCTGCTCACGCAACAACGCAACAAACGCAACAGCTTCAGCTTTGTGCATACCGCCAAACGTCATGGCATCTAGTAATTTTGGCCAACATTTTGTCTAAATCGATCTGAGTTAACTCAGACCTAATTTCAATAATCATTAATTATAAACCTCTATGATTATTGTTTAAAAATTTACTCATTGGTTTTTTAAAAGTAACATTTTATTTATTCCAAATATATTCAACCCCCTTCAAATCAATTCTAATCGACCATCTATTATTTACAAGTGCGTCGTTCTTACACCATTGTTGTGAATATGAAATATCTTGGCTTTTAAAGTAACATTTATTTATTCTAAATATATTCAACCCCTTCAAATTTTTCGCGTCGTTCTTACACCATTGTTGTGAATATAAAATATCTTGGCTCGTTTGAAAGTAACATTTTATTTATTCTAAATATATTCAACCCCTTCAAATCAATTCTCATCGACCATCTATTATTTACAAGTAAAATCATTGCTCTTTTATCTATTGGGAATGTAGGTACTATCTACCTGTACATAATTTTACCAGTATGCAAACAGTAACAACAGTTGTACAGATGCTGTTTACGGTACACAAACTATTCAAAGTTTCCTAGCAAAACTGTGGGAATGTTCATGAGAAGCAGTTCCTTTCAGGCTACCAATAGCGATTTTTCGTTTCCAGAAATTAACGCCTCCTCCGCTAAATAATACGACTCGTTAGAAGGTTAAAACAGTCGGCTGTTCGTACCGATAATTTGAGGTTAACGGTCGTGAGAATCCCTGCAAAGGACTGTTGCAAGGGGAACGGAGGGGTAATCTCGGCGAGGCCAAGCATTTTGCTCAGACACCAGAACAGAGAGGCGGGATGAAGTGGTATCATGACTATCAAGATAGGAAAAAAAAGGGGCAACGCCAAAGCGAATCTAATTTGCTGAAGGAGATGAAGAAGCTTGAGGTGTCCTGCGGGTTTCCTCCCTTCTCGCTCATCCTCCCGTCTCCCAAGTCTTTTTCCCCGCAGATTAAAAGAACAATTAGGTAGATATGGGGGAAGGCCTCTTCAAATAGAGGAGAGCTTCGTGCGAGGTTTGCGAAGCCATTTTTCAATTTATTTTCCCAAACCCGCCGTTAAAAAGCTGCTCACGATTGCCGCAATCCGCTCATCTCAGAGGAATGGAATGATCTTTGTTTCTATATTATCTCATACTAATCACAGCTGGGGAGTAATAAAATGCTTTTCCCTTGAGCCTAAGCTTTTTTTTACTTAAGTTGTTTGGTGTTACCTCGGAAACGCCATTTCGAAACCGTTGCCCATTGCCGTACAGAGCCTTTTAGATTTTCAAATACATCATTATTGATTAAAACATCACTGTTATCACTTACTGTATTTTTCGATATGTTACTTCGATTGGTGGAGAGTTTGAGAAAACACTTTCGCATTTAGGGCTTCACCAGGGTTGTTATTAAAGCTAAAGAGAAGCAAGAGAAGCGCTGTAAAGAAGCACTCACTTAGTGTAAGGTGTTCTTTTGCGATCACATATATTTTTATTGAGAATGTCCGCTGAGATCAAATAATATCCCTGAAACTACACGACTAAAAAACTGTAACAGCTTGAGCAGAATACGAAAATTAATTACTGTTATTACTGCAGTTATTATTTAGTGACTTTTAATTACTATTATCTAAGTCAAAGGTGTTGTTCATTGTACTGTTTCTTAAACAAAGAGATGATGGAATGGACTGGTTCGCTGCTCCAAGGGCAGAACAGATAACCCTGCAACCCCAGAGGAAATATCTCAAATCTAAAAAGCTTCAAGCTTATGCTGAGACAAACGTGTTTCAAGAAACGCATCTTTCTGCAAGAAACTATCCATATCCATTCACTAAAAATTTTCAACGCTTCTACCACTAAATTTCATACCGATTTTCTCAGTGCTCTGAAAATGATATTTTCCGTGATCTCCGAAAATAAACAAGTGACGTGTATGAGACTAAATTTATGGTATTAACGTAATGAACTTATTGAATATTCTTACCCAATTAGGTATTGAGCTTATAACTTATGGATTTTTTGTTCATTTGTAGTATTTCAGTTGTCTTTCGATCCTGGCCTTAACCGATTACGTCCTTACTGACGAACTTGCAGGCTTCGGAATAGATGCTGAGAAATTCAGCTCATTATACGTCAAATTATTAGTGCTTAGGGATACGATGGTGGTCTAAGGTAAGAACTTGCTGTAACCGCACCCATGAATCGTTTAGCCATTCAGATCGCAATTATGTGGTTTTTCGAACGACTTATGAAGATAATAACTGCTCCGCGAAGTGCTGAAATCAAAGTACAGTCTGACACCTCGGCAAATTGACGTTAAAAAAGAGGTACAGGCAATGGAATACAACCTGAAAGGGTGTCTCTCACCTTGAAAACCTGACCAAAAGTGCCCACTGTTCTTCCATCAGTACATAAAAACGTTTATCTCATTATCTTAGAATGCTGTGCTCTTGGTAAGAAGACATCATTATTGGACAAGTACAATAAAAACGAGGGAAATTCTGAACAACTTCACTTCCGAGAATGTTTCCGTTGTACTCCACAAATCCTTGTAACGATTCCTAGAATTTTGTTCGATTTTTCTATGAAATTTTCAGGGAATGTACGATTTAGGCCGTCCCTTATGAATTCCATAGGTCAAAAATCTAAACTTCCAAACCCGCTTGCCGAAATATGATATTTTCAAAGGTGCTAGTTTTTCGATCTTCCTCGAACTTGGAGGCTAATCGGGGAAAGAAGTTGTAATCATCATATATCAACAGCGAACGTCTCTTTATTTCATTCGCAATAGAATTAGCACTGCAACTAGAACTGTATGGCAGGTAGGCTCGCTCATCTTATGGTTTTGATGTCTTTGTGAATGTAACAAACTCTACACCTTAAAGCTCAAGAATCTTTTGAAACTAAGCATTCCATTGAACATCTATGTACGAGAAGCAATGCGATATACCTAACTCCTCAATCTTTTTTCTACGTTTTGAAAGCTGATTGCTTGTTTGACATTTTGGCTTAATAACCTAAGCGTTGGTGAATTTACTTATCCTTATTCTCCAACGCATATACCAACACGTGAAAACAAGCCAGCACTCGAGAAGAACCAACAGCTGTCAGACCGCTCAGGAATTGGATACTCCTACTTGCTAACTTCCTACTTGGTGATCGGCAACTAGCGGCCCATCTGTTGCGGCAGGTGCGCAATGCCACGATCTTAGGTATCTTAACAGGAATGGTCGCTCCCCCACAGCTGCAATTAGTTCGGGTGTGCTTTAGATACGGGCATTGGAATAGAATTGCGCAAGCAAAAAACTTTGAGCTATGTGAGTAACCCTCATCAATTAATCGGTAAATTAAAATTTGTAAAAAAGCAAGTAGAAAAATCCACATGGTAGTATTTTAGAATGTTATAGTATTACGGAAACTCTCCAAAATCGGGTTTTACGTATGATCACGGATGCACCTTGGTACGTCCGTAACTCAACCTTACACGCAGACCTAGATATCCCTGATGTAAGCATCGTCCTGCGAAATGCTTATTCCAATCTACACATTTCAATGACAAATCATGAAAATACTCTTCTAACTAAGCTCATCAGAAACGCACCATTTCCACGAAACCAAAGGCGGCTAAAAAGAAAAATACCTCAAGACTTCTTATCAGTAGATTGAAATTAAATTATAAATAATATTTGTTATCCTTGTTATCTAAATGTTCCCTTTATTGATTTATAAATTATTTAATTACGGCATGTAGGACAATCGTTGGATTGGTCCCTACCTTCTAGTTCCATGTTAATTAGGTATAATTATCTACTATAAACAAATAACAATAAAATTTTTCATCATTAAAAAAAAAAGTATTACGCAAAGAAACAATCCAACTATAATCGCAGGACCATCCTATTTATCATTGCCTCCAAAAAGCTGTTTTTTTTTTTTTTTTTTTTTTTTTTTTTTTGTTCTGGAATATTGACTGCGGTAGGAGTGTAAGCTTGCGTATTGCAAAACCACATTCCAACTGCCATAGTCACAATATCTGACATTTTTTTAAATGTTAATAAAATTATGACGCAAGAGGTTTTTAGTTTTAAATGCTCATGTTCAGAGGTTTCAAAACCACAAGTGTCGAAATCTTGAAAAACAAGAATTAAATTACAGCAGTTCGAGGGGATCGCCAATAGATTCCAATTTTCTCTTCTAATCTTTCTACACTTAACGAATTTTTACGTTTGCGATGCTTAGAAAACTGAAGAAGTGACGCTGGTAATGGATCTCACATATGAACACATGCAGCAGCTACTAAAATGTCATCGCGTTGGAATCGATATGAATTGGTTATGCGGTCTTTTCTCTATTAGGTGTCCTGCTAATTCGAGCAAGATCGAACGACCGGATTTTGAGAAATAGTGATTGGTGGATTGTTACGTTTGTGAAAGCCCTGAGCTATGAAACAGAAAGAAGACCATCTTGGCTAATTTGCAAATTCCAACAAATTATCTCAAAAGCTGACGAAAACCAAGTAGAAATGGAGCTTGCTCCAAGGATTATGGACAGACACACATATAGTCTGAAACGGTTTAAACCAAATCCATCCGAATTAGGGATTGTAGATTCGATGCGTAGCCTACTGAGTGCTACGTTCTATTCGACATCCCTACATCTTACTACACACTGCTGGGCTTGATGTCCAATTTGACTTGAATGTACATGGGGATTTTATTTGATAGGTACGTGGGTATATATTCAGAATCAATGACTTGGAATGACTCAAGATGCACCTGTACGGGATAAGAACAGTTAGCCGGTAATCTGTATTCGTAGCAAACGATCCGGAAGTTTAAAGGGCCCAGCGGATGCGAGTTTGTACTTCCCCTGAGTTATGAATGGCAATTTCGTTCTTCATGAATTATGGATGTACCAAGCACACTCCGGTGTATACAAAACAATGGTTTAATGGAAACAAATTAGATACAGTTAGTCGGCCCGTTAGAATGGAGGACAAATCGTTCAATATGATGAGGATAATGAAACGGCGCGGAATTCAACAGTGTCGTTTGTTATTGCTGACGAGATCAAGTTAACAACTCTGACCATTAGCGAGTAAGTACAGTAATGGGGTAATGCCTTTAAAGAGTTGTTCCCTTGGTCATGGGAAATATGTGACATTGGCTGAGTTTTGAATTCTACTAAAATTATTATAATTAACTAGGTACCTTATATAGGAATGATCCCGTGTAGCTCATTTAAATATTCGAAAAAAAACGTCACCAACTTTATGCTACTAATGTAGATGTAGATGTGGTCTAAAACTCTCAAGGAGGGGATTTTGGGCCCCCAGCTTGTTGGCTTATTGTACGTTCCTGATAGTTTTGCATTTAATCAAGGAGATTCAGCCTCTTGGTAAAGGGTTTGAGGCTCTTGATTAGCTGTTCGCTTTGATTAGACCTCATTGGGGCCTCACAAAGAGTTCAAATCTACGAAAGGTGAGTGCTGGGCACTCAAATATTATGTGCGATGCCGTTTCGTCAGTCTCCTCACAAAACCTGCATAGGGTTGAACTTGGTGCAACCCCTTACCGGTGCAAAGCTGGTTATAAGGCCGACCATTGTTTTTAGTTCCCTAAGGTTTTCGCCCAGTAGCTATTCAGTTATTTTGGTGTTGGGTTCCGCCACCATGAGTTTACTGTGGACATGCCCTTCAATATTGAACCATCTACTTGTGGTTTGTTGGTTGACCCACGTTTTGATGATCCTTCTAAAGGCGGTATGCAACTAGGGCATTTGCCCCAAAATGTGGATGTATTTTGCCTGTGATTTTGATAATTTTGCATATCCGTAATTTGTCTTGTATATTAAGAAATGATTGTTGAAATTGTCTTGAGCAGATTTTTGTCAATATTACGTCCTAACCATTCTACATTAAGAGCTAAGCTTGTGACAATTTCAACTCCCTGTAGACGTAATTTTAATATTCTGACCAGAATAGCTGCGTATTACACATTGATGGTAGTTTTACACCCCATCTATCCTTGTTTTATAGTCCATTACATCCCTATATGTCATCAATAATCTGGTGTTAATCCAGTTGTCTTGAGAAATAACTTCCGATTTATTGGAGATCTATTTCGTAATAGCTTTTGAATGAAAACTACCCCTTTCTCAAAAATGAGTGATTCACGCTTGAAGTTTAGTCCTCCTGGATGGGTGGACGGGGAATCCAGATGAAGCTGCGATATATAGCTTTTCCAAGTCAGATTTAGAAATTTCCAAATCAATTTCAGAATTTCCAAATCAATTTCAGACTTTTCCATTTCAATTTCAGAAATTTCAATTTCAGAAACCGCTCCCACCCGGATATTGATCACATTCTGAAATTGAAATGGAAAATTCTGAAATTGGTTTGGAAATTTCTGAATCTGACTTGGAAAAGCTATATAACAGTTGCCCCTCGCATACCTATACAGGGTGATTCCCTCGTAGTGTACGAAAATTTTTTTGGGTAAAACTGGACCGAAAATGGAGCAAAACGCCGCCAACCGCACTGTTCTATCTCAACCCGTTCCGGAAATATGATTTTTCAAAGATTTTTCCGAGGAAACCACGTTTTTTTCCATAAAAGTTGTGTTATGTGCACTTTGCTCCAATGTTTTTCAATTTTTTTAGTACATTTTCGGATTCAGCATTGAATTTTAAATAAGATGGTAGTACAGGTTACCATAAAAGTCACTAACTTTGCATCGAATGAACAGCTCAAACTTCAACTTACGTAGGAAAGTTACATTTTCTTATTTTTCATTATCGCTCATCAATTTACTAAAAGACCACCCACAGAACTGCAAATTCCATAAAAAGTAGCGCATTTAACCAGCTTTCGAAAGATATAGTCGCATAGGGTGATTCCCTAAGTACATGATTGACAGATTTTCTTTATTTTCTATCGACAATGCTTTTCTTTTCTCTTCCGCTGAAGATTTCGTTTTGTATGAAATACAGATTTTAATAATGGGAATATCATAATGTACCTATGATTTATCTATTAAGTAGGTGCCTGATTTTCATAAGAAAATAATACACCATGTTTTTCGGACTTAAAATGTGAATTTCTCTACGAAATCGGACCAAAATCGTAAATGTGACTATATCTTTCGAGGCTTTTTATGGAAAACGTGGTTTCCTCGAAAAAATCGTTGAAAAATCATATCTCCGGAACGGGTTGAGCGGCGTTTGGCGTTTCGCTCCATTTTCGGTCCAGTTTTACCCGAAACATTTTCGTACACTACGAGGGAATCACCCTGTATTTACAAATATGCCAGAATATTACAGTATATGCCAGAAATTAAAACAATCCCTGAATCAAGTTATACTAATCCCAGTTATACACAATAAGCCACATATTTTAGAAAACAGTAAATTATTTTTCTTCAGAAAAGGTGATATTACTTACAACAGACAATCTATCTGTAAACTACTACACTACTGTTGTGTGCTTTACAGCGTACAATGAACCAAAAATTACCTTAAAACATAGTATTTTTTAAATTATTCTATTTAACTTCTTCGGAACATCATTTGGAAACCGCAATGAATTACAAATTCTTATTTATAAATTTGATTTTTTTTAGTACAGATCTTGGTTGGAGGGATAGTACAGTTTAAATTAGTTATATGCTCACTCAGTTGATCAAGGCTGCTTTGAATTGTGTCAGTATTTTTAATTCTGCAGCAGATGTACGTGTGTTGCTTTCGCGACTCATTGCTATCCTAACTCGTAGTTAGTACTTACCAGATTTCCATCTGGTAATATCTACCTCTCGCTGCTGCTCTGTGGTTTCTCCGTTCATAGGGATCTGGTTAGACTTGAAAATTCAGTAGCGTTTGTAACCGACAATCACCGATGATGCGGCTTAAGCTAACCTGGAGCTATCAACCCGCCAAAGGAAGCATAGATAAAGGTTTCAGGAAATTCAAGCCCTGAGGAGCACGAAAACGTCTTGTTACCTCTCGTTCGAATGGAAAGTAACTCAATCGCTGTTATTATTGTCGAAATATTGCAGTTTTAGAAAGGGTTCCGTCTCCTCTTTTGGTTCGCTAAGGTACTTCCGATGATTTCTCCTTGTCCGTTCCGATTTGAAAGCATCTTCCGTCGAAACCCATCCAGGCAACCTCGGGTTATCGGCCCCGCGTCCTCACTTCTCGAAAGTGAAACACTTTGAACTCAAAGGTTAAAACCGTTTTCAACTAGAAATGGAGTGATTTTCTCCGTATAAGGACGCGAATGTTAGCATGAGGTTAAGCAGGAATTACACATTTCATCTAATGGCATCAATAAAAGTCAGCGTGAGGTTTCTTACGAACATTCGAAGTTTTTCTTTTCTTTTTCCTATTCTCCAAGTTTTCCAGTGATGATAGCTACGAGCCTGTTCGCAACGTCGCAGCATCCCCTTCAAAGCCTAATAAGGTTTCAGCTCTGCGCCAACGCTTCCGGGTTCCACGGAAACCCAATCTACGAATTGGTGCTATAGCGCGTAAGACCCCAAAAGCCAATCATCATCGTAACCACTCTCGAACTCTCTGTGGTCTGTTTCAAATTTTGGACAGCCTCTCTGCAAAGACTTTCATGAAGGCATTTGCTTGAGGACCTCACCTGCTGTCTGTCGAGCACACAAATGGGCGTTCATCTCATGCTTGCATACATTTCAACTTTTTTTCCCCACTACACAAATCGAATAAGACGTCTCATTCTAGTTTGCTACGATTTGGAAAAGAAACTCAAATATCCAAGTCTACACCAGCACTAGCCCGCAGATCCTTAATAATCATTAATAGAAAGAAGCAACGTCTAAAACAGATATGAGAACAGAGTTGAAATTGCATGTCCATGGCTCATTTTCACCAACAAAGTTCGAATTTTATACAGATTTTTATGCTAATCGGGCGATTAATCCCCTCTAAAATGCTCAAAATTTATAGTTAAATTTTATCAATCCTAAATCACTCCACAATAACTTACATGACTGGGGCTTATTACTATAATATGTTGCTCCAAATCATTTCAAAGACGAGTACTATGTATTATAATACATAATTGGTTCAAAACTCTTGGATTCAATGGAATAATCAGACTTCATGTTTGCTAGCTTTTCAAATCATCTGATAGAAACATAATCTCTCCGGAGTTAGCTTGTTTCTGAACTAGGAGTCACAAACTTAGGGAGTCGAAACTAAAGCTACCACTTCGAAAAGTAATAAGTATGACCATGGGTAATAGAAAATCTTTAAATTACCCTTTAAGGGTTGTCAATGTTTATTAAAATCCCGAAACACCTCAAAATCAGTCAAGTGGCCTAAATTTGGAATTTTTTTGAAGAACTTTCCATGAGAAATCGAATGAGCCCTTTCCCAGGTCCGTAGCTCAAAAAATTCCCGACGTATGGTGCCAACATTTGCATTATTTTGGTTTATTATTGTTTTTGTTTTGATTACACTAACCTAGTGATGTAGTGAACGTGGATACTGGAGTGAACTCCTAAAAGGGCCGATAAGATGATAAGAAATTAACGTAGCAGTTCTCCGACAGATTTCATCTACATTAGCAAGATCTACGAAAAGAACGGTTATTCGATACAGTTACCCCTAAGAATGTGCCGGGAAACTCAATGTAGATCATGAAAGTATACATTTTCCATAACTATTTCACTGAAAGATTGAGGAGAAGGGCACTATTGCTGTTGTTATCTATATGCGTCCTCAGATGATAACATTTTTGTGTTCATTACTAGCTTATTGTATCCAGTAGCTGAGGAGGTAACGATTTTATCCATCCACGTTTGTGCAGAATCGTTTCAGAACATTCAGCATGAGATACCCAAGGTTGAAAGAATTCACATTTTATACTACTGTAAGCAAATGTGAAAAATACATCTACTTGTCTCCATCCAGAAATTAATCAAAATTGGAGCTGTGCTCCCAAAAAGCATAGATATCCTGCCAAATAGCTGCCATCGATTCAAATGCAATGACTATAATGGTTCCATCAAGTGAACTTTTCGGACCCATTTCCAAAAAAGAGCATTTCCAAAAGAGAGGATTGAGCCTGCTGCAGAGGTCAAGTTTTACAGCCTGATGTGAGCTGCCACAACTCCTGACGCAGCACGAAGTTCAAGAGCTGAACAGAATTGTGCAACTTGGCAACCACGAACGGCTACCTCTCTCAATGCTCTTATACTGAAGCCCACAACGAACAGTTATTGATTGTTCTTTGAAAGAGAACGTGTATGGGTGGTCTGCAAACCATTACTGTGCAGATAACATAGAAAACACCTTCTTCAGTAAAGCGGTAAATTTAATCTGTTCTTCATTGCAAGAACTACTTACCGAATGCAGCTAATGGACCAGATTTTCCTTGTTTTGCCACCTTTCAATATTTATTATCCGTTTTTCATTATCCGCCAATGGATAATTAGTCGGGCCCTTTCGGTTATCACGTTGATGAAGAGGGCAGCGTCCGGCGGTTTATTTCTAATCTTTTCAAACCGGAGGTGGAAGGGTCTTCCGATAAAGATAAATCCGCCCCGGCAGAAGAACCCACTTAGTCTAATGGAAACGTCCAAAGGTGTCTAGTAATAACAGTTTCCTGCGTCCTTGCTCAATCAGTGCATCGCAATTACGGCGGGGAGTTACGCAATAGATGAGCACTCGACGGCGCGCAAAAACGGTAAACCAGCTCGAGCCAATCTCTCTGAACAAAACTCCGACGTTTTTACCACAATAATTGATAGTATCGCAAACATTATTACGTGAATAACGAATTAAATCCGTTACTTAGTAGATTCTCGACAGTGGGAATGATCCGTGTGATTGAAAAGTTGTGATAAAGTATCAGTAACTCCCGTTACGGGTTTTAAGATTCCTTGTTCCATTCAGGTTTGAATACGGCAGTGATAGGAATCTGAAGGGGCAAAAAGAATTGAGACTGTCTATTTGTAGATGAACAGTTAAAAGAAAATCGTTGTATTTCAAATTGTTATATTGTGCAATTTAAAAGTTATTGATAATGATTAATGTTAGTGAAAGGATTAATTTTGTTTCATCGTCCATTTTACGCAATTTTCCTAGTATTTTGCTTCCGAGTCTACCAAGGTAGCGGAAGCATTGTTTTCACTTTCGGAATGTAAAAATTTTTTTGTCTCCAAAATCAAAAATTCCACTCGCATTTTGCGTTTTAGACCTTTCTGAACAATTTTGGTTCCGTGTCTGTCTGTCTGTCAGCAAATCCCTGTTACGGGCAAAACTACACGAAGTTATAATCCGATTTTGATGAAATTTTCAGGGATTGTGCGGGTTGGGGTTTAGATGGTCCCCTATAGAGTTTCATGACGTGAAATCCGGATCAATAGTAGCCTCTGCGCATGCGCAAACGTGAAATCCTTGTTACGCGCATAACTCCGGGAGTTCTTAATTGATAATAGTCAATAATAATTTTCAATGATCTAAACAGTCATGTTATGGATACGAGGAAGCTATGTGCCACACCCACTTTTTTTTTTTTTTCGAATTTAGTTGTAATTCAGAGTAATTAACAGTTCTTTTTTTCGCCCGAGTTGGTTTGCTGAGCGTAACGTGACAGTCTTTATAAAAATTGGGAAATTAGGTACACAATGACGCCCATCATTTAGAAGGTCCTTGGTAAAAAATCTTTTAATTCCACACATATGAATACTGTTATGAATTTCTTCTATTACTGGTTCTGAAGTCTGGGATCCACATCTCGGCTCATTTTAACGCCAAACTCAAAACTATTAACCCATTTTAATTATCGTAATTTGAAATTGCTTTAATTGTACTAAACAATGGGAAACCCTGGATATGACCATAATTACCAAATAATCACCTAATCTTTCCTTGTTTGTTTGAATGTTTGATACGTTTATCCCATCATATTACTTGATTCCCAATTATTGTAGATGGAATTTAGAGTCAGGAGTTGTCATCCATCGAAGCTGAGGTATGGTGGTTTGTGGATTTTGCGGTATATAGAACGCCAGTTGTTTTTTTGCTTCTCTACACCCTTTGGACGTAAAATAGGAAGCGAATAAGTATAAGGAATGCCACTGGATGGAGTAATAAACCGAAATTTCCTTGAATTCAGTGATATAAACAGCTTTTCTACGGTAAATTGTACTAAACTTGGAAACAAATTGATGTCCTAACTTAATAATGCGCTGTTTATTATTATTTATTCAATTTTGTACTCAAAACTTTTACTGATGACTTGAAAGACCTGAATTATTTTATAATACTTACTTAGTATTAACGAAGGATTATCAGCTTTCCCGTCAAAAGACTGTGTCGCTCGTTTTATTCTGCAAAATTCTTTACAGTGCCTCACAATCAATGAAAAGTTTGACCATCAAGGTTTCAAAAAAACTGTTTCTGATCGCGCGATTCTATACCATTAGAGTCTGTCATCATTGATATCTTCAATTACTTAATTTCCGATAATTTAAATTATTGGGAGAACTGTAATATTGACTAATATCGTTGAAGAGGAAATCATTAGTGGCTATGTGAGTCAAACTAATGTCGTTTCTTATTCTTGCCACAAGACTTCCTTCATTAGCCTTATTTGTAAAGAAAATACGTTTTGGTGGGTAAAGATGTGGTTCATTTTCTATTTGGCTCAGTTTTGCTCAGATTGGTTTAAGTTTTGGAATATTGACATTTTTCGCTCGGAGGTAATGTGAGGAGGTGAGGGGTGGATTTGTGGATCTTGTACATCTGATGCCCAATCCAGAATTCTCAGACGTTTGTCATAGATATTTCGATATCAAAACTGTTTTTTCTTAAATTTCTTACTAATTTGAGATTGGACAGTAAACACAGACAAAAAAACGTCTGCCAAGTGGGTGTGGCACATAGCTTCCTCGTATCCATAACATGACTGTATAGATCATTGAAAATTATTATTGACTAAAGAACTTCGTTCAATTAGGCGAAGTAAATATTGAATTAGGGTAAATTTATTGTTATGCAGGAGCATAACTTGAGAAAATAAAGATAGGCATGTTCAACTATTGAACAACTATAAAATATACCAAATCCGAACAATCCCTGAAAATTTCATCGAAATCAGTCATGAACTCCCGGAGTTTTGCGTGTAACAAGGATTTTACGTTTGCGGATGCGCAGAGGCTACTATTGACCCGGGGGTCATGAAACCTATAGGGGACCATCTACACCCCAACCCGCACAATCCCTGAAAATTTCATCGAAATTGGTCAAGAACTTCGTGTAGTTTTGCCCGTAACAAGGATTTGCTGACAGACAGACAGACACACAGACAGACACGGAACCAAAATTGTTCAGAAAGGTCTAAAACGCAAAATGCGAGTGGAATTTTTGATTTTGGAGACAAAAAAATGTTCACATTCCGAAAATGAAAACAATGCTTCCGCTACCTTCTGGTATACTCGGAAGCAATACCTTTGAATTACTTAACAGTATTTAAACTTATCCTTTTAATGTTAAAAGTAACGTATTTCCATCCACAGCTAATTTCTAACTTAGCTTGACAAGTTTGGAAGGATCTCTAAAATCTCTAAATCTTTGATCTTGGCGGTCAGGTTGTCCTTACAGAAATCATAAATTACCTATCGTGTGGAACCTCGTCACGCAAGTCCTCGTTTCTTATCCAGAATGAAGTTCTTCGTTTTCCTCCGCGATTTTTTGAATTATCTCCACCGGACGATCAAGGACATCATCCTTGGAAGACTGTCATTGAAGAACAACGAAATTTATGACGGTAAATGTTGGACCGGAGAGTCTAGGTTTTTCTCGTGTCTCGAGTCCCCCTTCATGAAATACCGAGATTAAACTTGAAAATTTTTTTCTCATCCTCTTCATACTTCGTCCGTGCCTTACCTTCCCATCGAGTTGAACTCGAGGCTCCGTCCTTGATGAATTTCGTTCCCTTCTTTCACTGGAATCATCCACCTCGATGGACACATCGATCTTGGTTCGTATAATTCAATACTTGACCGTTTCGATTCCGATGAACTTGGCCGTTCTGATAAGGAACCAACCCATTCGGTTGGTCAGTCTAAGATGAATATCTGGGTTCGATTTGACATCCGATCGGTATTTGTTGGTGATACACGAACGTGGCCTGTCAGGTGAGTCGGTGGGTGGGCATCTTACTGTAAAATTACGAAATATCAAGACGTTATATAAAAAAAAACTTTCATTTTGTCAAGACACCTTGTACACTTTTCAAACATGTTTTGTCATTTCAACCTCTAATTGGGGTCTGGTCTGACCGAACAAATTAAAACTTCTTGAAACCACAGCCCAAAATCTTTGATTCTAATCGTAAAAAGAAACTATATGCTATATTACTAACCAAAACATCAAATCGTTGAAAGAAACACACAACGAAAGCGCAAAACTGAGCTGAAAGTTCAACTTTTCCTGTTCCAAGTCACATATGAATCAGTAAAATGAAGTTCGTAGAAAACACCCGAACAAAATCCCAAAAATGCTTTCAAAAAACAATGGATGTTTCGAGTAATTTGGATTATATGCCTTAGATTCCAGCACCGCTCATTGTTTCACATACACAAATACGTGTTGCAATTTTTACTCCATTACATGCCATTACTAATATTTTTTTTACTGAAAATTCTCAGTATGGGCTGTGTCACCTTCTACGTATGGATTTAAAAAAAAGATTATTCTGAACCCACCCTCAATAAAGTACCGTATGCAAAGCAATTCCTTTTCGTATATGTCCTGCGTCATACTTCTTTTTAGATTATAGAACAGTGATCATCCGTAAAATGATAGTAAATTATCAAAACATCAATAAAATTTGCATGTTTAACGTATTATGGAGAAAAAGATGCCGACATCAATCGTTTTGATATTGCCTGCTACGCGGACCGATTACTCAAGGTTGAAAAGGATGAGGATTTTCAATATTTAATAGTTTGTCTTACATGCCTGAGGATACCCATTTGTATAGTTATGGAGTATGTTACTAAACAATGTATATTAATATCCCAGTGTTATTGTAGGAAACTTAGTTTATGGTGAATCCTGTAGAACTATATGATCATAGAATGCGGTTGACAAAGACAAATTTTTATATTGCTGGGAGCAAATATCATTATCAGGATATCGAATGCCAACTTATTGCCTACCGAGAAACGTTACTTTCACTGTAGCTGCAGCACCCACAGGTAAAAAACCTTTTACGGAGTAAGAGATTGACGGGAATATGGAGATCTCCGTTGAATCCCCTTCAACTTCAATATGGCCATAGCTCCAACTGCGTGACTTAGTAGAGCATCGAAGATCTAACTCAGGTTCAGCCTTCGATCGTGCATCAAATGGAATTACAACCAAACTCCTCCATCTACTACATCTATGCCGAATTAGTACCATAGACATTGAATTGTTATGGGTAAAAGCACATGTCGGACTGAACGGAAACGAATTTGACCATTGAATTGACCACTTAGCCAAGGAAGGATCAGAAACAGGACTGCCGTTGGAGTTTAAAATTAAAGTGGACAGCTTTTTACCACCAATTACCAGCCTGTACCGGTCAAAATGGCAACAAAAATGTATTAGCACAGTAGAGGGTGGCTTTTACAAGAACATTCAGCCAACTCTTCCTCTTAGACCATGGTTCGATCGAAAAGAGGTTGACAAAGATTTCGGTAGAAGTATATGCAGACTGAGTTCGAATCATGGCATATGTAATGAGTACCTTGCCAAAATAGGACAGTCGGGATCAGCAGATTGTAGTAGATGCGGAACACCAGTTGGCAGCTTGGAGCATTTAATCATGGATTGTCCCATCTTCCAGGCGCAACGAGTGGACTTTTTTAAATTTAATTTCGGAACTAATTGAACACCCTTTTAATTATGTTACGCTGTTACAAAGTGGAAGTTCTCCATTCATTCCACGGGCTGCTTTCAATGAATAAGTATTGGCGGTTTGATAAAACAACCGTAAGTTTTGGGAGCCATCTTGAGGCGGTTTGAGCCGTTGCCGAAATGGGACCGAAAATACGGTCGTGAGAAATAATACGCTGGCAATTCTCGTTTTCGCGTGGGCAATTGCTACTATTAGTCGAACGACAAAGAAGATTACATGGGCTCATGTCCGTATTATCCGCACTGCCACGGAAAATTACACTGTAATTAGGCTATAACTTAGTTACGTTTTGACCGAGATAGAGAATCGACCATAGACTCTCAAGCAGAGAAACAAATATAACGAGGAGGTGATGGAATGGACTAGTTACCCCTCCTTTCGGTGAAGTGATAATCTCGCAACACCCAGAGTTCACCCCTAAAACGCTTCAGGATTATATTCGGGTTTCAACAAATGGGAAGGGGAAATTATCGATATGCGCCAAGGAACCAATATTATTCAGATAACGTTGAAACGAAAAGTCGTTGCTAAGTACCCAACTGCCGTCATCCCTCCGCACAGTGGCTGTATAATGTCCAGAAAAAACAGTCCTGCCGTGGTAGGAGACGACGGAGGCGCAGACATAGGATATTCCAAAAATATTGATGTGTTCTGGATCGAATCCGTCAATAAGAAGAAACTTATAGGGGATCTCACGTTTGCGCATGCACAGAGGCTACTATTGATCCGGAGGTCATGAAACCTATAGAGGACCATTTACACCCCGACCCACACAATCCCTGAAAATGTCATCGAAATTAGTCAAGAACTCCCGGAGTTATGCGCGTAACAAGGATTTCACGTTTGCGCATGCACAGAGGCTACTATTGATCCGGGGGTCATGAAACGTATAGGGGACCATCTGCACCCCAACCCGCACAATCCCTGAAAATTTCATCAAGATCGGACTATAACTTCGTGTAGTTTTGCCCTAACAAGGATTTGCTGACAGACAGACAGACACACAGACACACATACAGACACGGAACCAAAATTGTTCAGAAAGGTCTAAAACGCAAAATGCGAGTGGAATTTTTGATTTTGGAGACAAAAAAATTTTCACATTCCGAAAGTGAAAACAATGCTTCCGCTACCTAGGTAGACTCGGAAGCAAAAAGAACTGGACATTTTTATTACCTAATTGTTTTACATTTTGATTCATTTTTGAGAAATAATGAACCTTTATAATCCAAAATTGAAAGACAGATTTTGAGCCCCCCTCAAAATTTGTTTTTTTTTTTACGTTTAAAGACACGTATATTTTGAAAATCGAACAAAAATGAAAAATTTGTCCATCCGCCGTCCGAACGGGATGTGCCAGTATTCGAGACATCAAATTTTAGGATTTCTATCTATTTCAAATTTCTATTTCAAAATCGAAATCTCGATAACTTTTCATGTTAGAGGGTGATTTTTTAGTTTGATTCAGATAGAAATTAGTTATGTTTTCTGTTAGATCGTCCGTTCGTTTCCTGTTTGAAATCAGGAGCCTTGTCTTTATTGCGAAGTCTAAGAGTGGATACTGAAGCTAGTGGCTGACAACAGCCCCTAAACATGGTGGATACCACACGCACAACGCTGTCTCCCAAGCTTTAAATAAACAAATCAGCTCTCGAGTATTGGGACGGATTCCTTCGCTTTTCTTAGTTTTATTATTTCCAGTACAAAAAAAAAAAAAAAAAATGTTTCATCTCCCCTCACAACTTGTTGGTTAACATTGCAAGATACGTGGATTCTAAAAGGACCAATAGTACAAAACATGCGTCCATCTCCCCTAAACTGTCAAAAGCTTGTCTGCGAAACTACAAGACCAAAGAAATGAGCTAATCATGTATTTTCTTGGGAATGTGCCCTTAATCTAAGGAACTCAGTTTAATACAGCGTGTATCAGATAAGGTGCGCAGTACTTCACCCACGTATTTTACAACCAGTTTCCAACAAAAAGTGCCTCTTAGCGATTTTGTTATCTCGCTTAGTTTTTGAGTTATTTCACTTCTAAGATTTTTTTTTTCGTGTTTTCGACCTTGTCTCAGCAAAACGGTTACAACTCACATACAGTATTATGTAAAGTAAAAGTTGAGGATACCGTTGAAAAGTGCGTTAAATTTCCTATCTTTCAAGCGCCAAACCGATTTTTTTGCTCACATCAAGTTGGCGAAAAATCACTCTACAAAGCAAACTTCAAGAAAATTTGAAAAAAGAAGGTTTTTCAAACGTTCAGTACTTCACTCTAATCTGCATTTGATCAGGTGCCTGTAGCTTAAAAAATGCTCCAAAAGGTCAGCTTTGGAATAGTACCTACATCAAAAACTATTTTTACTATTTTATTTGGTCGAGAAAACCTCGTTTGAATGCAAAAAACAGCGAAGCAAGTCGAGGTTTTTGACGCTTGGTAATGGGTTTCAAATAAGTACCTAGGCATTTTTACTCACAAAATTAATCTGTTTTATCTTCTAAGGTGCAGTTTTAAATTTGTGCAAGCATTTTCTAATACGTAATTACAGTAAATTTTTAAAATGGCCTCCATTTTGTTGAATGCACAAATGTGTCCTTTTGTGCATTGCACCAACAGCACTTCGAAGCTCTCTCGGTTTTGTTTCATTTGATCTCCGCAATCCATCATTCTTTTATTAGACGATCTCTCTTTGTTGGAAATTGATTGTAAAATACTTGGGTGAAGTACTGCGCACATTTGATACACCCGGTATAATTATCCGCAGTCGATTCTGGGGTGGAGAGCTATCTCATGCACTATATAATAACAATTATAAACCTTTTTGTACCTAACAGTTTCTTACTTTTTAAACTGCAAATTGTATCATATTACCTTCTGCTGCGAAGAAGCTAAAGTAAATACGTGTGACTCATTTTTCTGACATGGTGGCCACCTTAAGCCATCTCTCTCTTTCTCCCTGCCCATATATTTTTTTTCTTTTTCTTGCGGAGTTGGTTCTCCGGCTTAATTCCCGCACTAAGGATACCCCCCTTCAAGACGTTCACTAGCCGGTCTCTATACTTACAATCCATACAATCGATGTAATGACGGATCTAAAGCGGCTATTGAGGTTTCCCCGGAGGTTTCATCCTTAGCGGTTGAAGGACATGATGGTCAATGTCCCGTGCACGGAAATCGAAGCACATTGTTTCTCATGGAACAATCTAATCTGTTACGTACTGTGAATTTTGGTTTATTATTCAATAATAAACCATTGTAATCACTCTTGAAAACAAATTTTAACCCCCAACCCCCTGAAAAAATTTCATGAATTACGTTTCAAAGGGTGTAGAATCCAAATCTGCAATAAACATTTTTCTGTCCGCCCGCCGTACGCACGATTTCTCCCAAACGGCTGGAGCAAAAAATCTGAAATTTTCAGGAAAAATCCATGTTGGTCCGACAACGCCCCAATTCTTTAGCCAGCTCTCTCACTTAATTTAAAGTGCCCTTTAAGGGTTGTCAAAGTTTTGTAAAATCCCTAAAAACATGTGCATCCACATTCACTACATCACTAGGTTACTGCTATCAAACAAAAACAGCAGCGTTTTTTTTTAAATTTTTTTTTTTGCAGTAGCCTAGTGATGTAGTGAATATGGATACTGGAGTGAACTCCTAAAAGGGTTTATAGCCGATATACGGGTTGAAGCATTCTGATATGCATGCTCCGTCTTAAGAAATTTAAAATTTTCAAATAGAATATTTTTCCATTGTAGTCGCTCTTGAAAAAAAAACGCTGCAAGTTCTTTCACTGGGGTTAATTTTTCAATGATTCATGATTTGAATTTCTACTAAGCTTTGGAGTGTGCGTGTTTCACAGGTGATAGAGCGATTATTGAATTTCAGGGAGATGTGCATAGAGCACTTAAATCGGTTCTCAACCAAAATACCTATTTGGATTGGTCAGTTGATCATATTTGTGTGCCTCCTGAAATTCAATAATCGCTCTATCACCTGTGAAACACGCACACTCCAAAGCTTAGTAGAAATTCAAATCATGGATCATTGAAATATAAACCCCAGTAAAAGAATTTGCAGCGTTTCTTGTTCTGATATCTGCATTGTTATTTATGTTGAATTATATTGTAAACACTTGTTTCAATGGTATTTTGTTTTAGTTTCAAGAGTTTTGTGCCAATATATTGTACTAAATTGCAACTGCAACAGATTTTAATCAAGAAAATTATCTAAAAAATGTTATTTTTTTCCACCAAATGAAGAGTTGAGATGTGCGTAGTGTTGATTCCAACCGTCATGTACCATCAGTAACAAACAACAACGCAGACGCAATCACGCTTGTACAGGTAAAAGGGAGGTTAATCCCATTGGCCTAGAATGATGAAGAGGTAGAAGAAAGAACAAATGAAATGGAGACAAAATAAAAGTGGGAGAGAAATCTGATCATGTGGGACCAACAGGAAGGGAAGGTGCTGCTCAGAGAGGTTTGAACGTTATGAAGGGAGTCCATCATTTAACCACTTTGAATTGTCCAATTGAACTACAGTACTGCAACTAACTCCATCTGCCAAATCAACAATTAAACCGATAAGATATGACAGCCGTAATCGAATTAAATGTGTAAAATCAATTTTATTGAATAAAAAAAGTTTTCATGAATTAGTTCGAAAGCCTCATGCAGTCTGAAAACCGTGTTGTGTAGGTATTTGTTACGGCCCGCGACACTTTTATGTGAGGGAATTTTTCACTTTAGATGTAGAAATAGAATTTTGCGAAATCTCAGTATATAACTCAAAATTAGAGGAACAAAAAAAAAATTAGAGGAACAAAAAAAAAAAATACAAATAAATTGACAGTATAAAGGAGCGGCCGTTCAGCTTGAACGTCGTTCATATTCTTTACACCGCCGTTTTGGTTGCTCCCGATCGCGCAATACCCTTCATATAGCACCTTTTTGGAAATTCATGATAAAAATCTTTGCGCTTATAGAATGGAATAAAATAGGAGAAAACGCACTTTACCACCTTATACAGGTTAAATTGAGTTAAGATTTACACCAAAAATATCCATCTCTCGTCATAGTCAGTGATTACATCCCTGACAACCCGCAAACATCAATTTACCGCTTGATTGTGACTTCTTAACTATATTGCCGTATTAGGACGATAAGGTGAACGTATCGGTTCGAATGGAAGGACAAGAGTAATTTGTAAGCCCGCCGCATCTCATTGCGACACATTAAAATTCTCGAAGCGTCAGAAGGCTAGAAGTCAACGGCTCCCTGACGTCGTCCTCTGTCACCACTGCTGGTTTGAATTAACGTATTGAATGAAATCGTTTATAGTAATAATTTCCCAACCGCTGATCAATTTAAAAAGATTTTGGGTTAGATCATTATGTGGATGCTAAGTCATCATTTTGCCAAATCCCTCCATTAGAATAAGTCCATCATCGATATAAAAACAGATTTTATTAGACAAAATAATCAATACCATTGACATTATTGAGAAACAATTACATTAATTTTATGCTTTTACATTTATGTTTTAATGTTAAATTTGATTAAAAATACGGCAAGTCGCCAAGCTCGTTTGTAATGCTAATTCTGACTCTCAAACCTCACCGACGAGTGGCAAACGATTTTTTCAGGAGAAAAACTAGAAAATTAATCCTTCGAGCAACGTATTGCTACAAGTGAAAAGCTTTAGAAATCTTTCGTAACAAGATTTCGTGCCCCGATACCGTAACGTTTTCGGGCAATTAACTCAAGATTGAGGCAGGACCCGTTAAAACCCTCTCATTTTTGGAAACTTTTGATCCGGCACTTATCTTTCTACTCCTTGCTTTAACTTGAAGTTTCGAGAGCAACGAAACCCCGTATATAGTTTATTGCTGGAGTACATAGGTACATATGTATCCTCACGGAATAAATACCCATTGATTTGGTATATTTTACTGAAAAAGACAGTATGGCGAACTATAACGGACGATTGATTGTGAAAGGGGGTACTTCATAATTAATGTGAAATCGAAAAAACTATTTTTGACTCTGCTAAAGCATGAATGAGATTCTTTATTGGAGAACGTAAACAAAAACGCTGCAAATTCTTTCACTGGGGTTTATTATTCAATTGGCTTGCGTTCATGATTTGAATTTCTACTCAGCTTTGGAGTGTGCGTGTTTCACAGGTGATGGAGCGATTATTGAATTTCAGGAGATATGCATAGAGCACGTAAATCTGTTCTCAACCAAAATACCTATTTGGATTGATCAGTTGATCATATTTGTGTGCCTCCTGAAATTCAATAATCGCTCTATCACTTGTGAAACACGCACACTCCAAAGCTTAGTAGAAATTCAAATCATGAACGCAAGCCAATTGAATAAACCCCAGTGAAAGAATTTGCAGCGTTTCATGCATATCAGAATGCTTCAACTCGTGCATCGGCTACAAAGCCTTTTAGGAGTTCACTCCAGTATCCACATTACTTCATCACTACATCACTAGGTTACTGCTATCAAAACAAAAACAATAATAAATCAAAATAATGCAAATGTTGGCATCCATAAATCGGGCCATAGATCAGGAATTGTTTGACCTACGGACCTGGAGAGGGGCTCATTCGATTCCTCATGGAAAGTTCTTCAAAAAAAGTCCAAATTTAGGCCGCCTTGACTTTTTTGAGGTTTTTAGGGATTTTACAAAACTTTGACAACCCTTAAAGGGCACTTTAAATTAAGTGAGAGAGCTGGCTAAAGAATTGGGGCGTCGTCGGACCAACAGGGATTTTTCCTGAAAATTTCAGATTTTTTGCTCCAGCCGTTTGGGAGAAATCGTGCGGACGGACGGAAAACTTTTTATTGCAGATTCGGATTCTACACCCTTTGAAACGTAAACCATTAAATTTTCAGAATGGGTTAAAATTTTTTTTTCAGGAGCGATCACAATGGTTTATTATTGAATAATAAACCAAAAGTTTTGATAGCCGTTAAATACAGAGAACCCCATTAAACACCAAATACATTCTGCAATGAAGACCACTCATATCTATATGCAGGGTTAATCAAACGAATTTTACAACAAATTAAAACCTTGACAAATTCTCATTTTGTGAACAAAGGTTTGAAAATTGTAAGAAAATAATTAAGTCGAACGCTTTTTAAAACGATTGTTCCAGCAATTATAAGTGTCTCATATCTACTACCATTGCCCTACATTCGGTTGTCTCCTTTCCGTTCACGCAGGTTTCTACTCACTATTTCACAGATGTGCGTTTCTCGAATATCTAGCATCCTATACGCTGATATCTTCACATCTATGTGAGCCGCTCCCAGGGTTCGCATAACAGGTCCCATACCAACTCTTGTTTTCATTGTTCAACAGACAGAAACCTCATTCTTCTAATTTCACTTTCTCATATACGAAGCGGGGCTTATTGTGATTGATGCAAAGCTAGGAAACTTTTTCTTCGTCGGTACTAGATACCGATGGGAGACGTAGCTTCGTGGCTTATAATCAAGTCCGGACATTGAATAAAACGAAAGCTCCGCAGAGCGAAGCTGGACACAATCACGAGAGGTAGGTTTGTTCTTGTTTTTCTTCGTTTTTCCATAATTTAAGTTTTCACATGCGTTTTCAGGTGTATTAGGCTTCAGGTCTCTGTAGGTCCATCTGCCAACTTTCCAAGTCCAAGTCTTAGTGTGGCGTATAACTTCAAAGCCTTTCAGAATAATTTTCAGTAATGGAATGTTCATATACAACGGAGTTTAACGATCTGGATTACGATCTTAATGACTACCGACACAACTCAAAATCTGTACTAGTTTTATGATGTATCAAGAGAAAATCAGTAATTATGCGAAGCCACATACGGAGCAGAAAGCCAATGATGGTAGACTCATGAATTAAATTTTTATCATATGATTTTACTATTCTACTATGGTCTGAAAATGAACAGTTCCTTCTTCCCTGTGTTTAAACTGTATAAACCCGAATTTTTCTAGCTTCAAGAGTATCCTCTTTGTGGTGCAGGCGTATCGCATCAACCGTTTGAAGGGGAAACCACTCCATTCCGTCATCTCCTTGGGCTGATAGTCATCATAAGGCGTACCTTCCAGAAACGTTCTCGCTGTAGGAAACATGGAAATCATATCCGCGGACTTATTTAATTTGCAATCAAAATGTGACACGTTATTTACGGTGTATGGAACGGAACACCGACGCCCTCATTGAGTCCCTTTACCTCCCCTAATCTGCAACATCTTGTCAATGCGCGAAATTTGAATTAGACATAGGCATATCGATCTCAACAACTGATACCAACGCGAGAATGAAGAAAAACTTAGGTTCAAGCAATGAAATTTCATAGGTTTTCGGTTCAAAATGTCATAGGTACAGTTTATAATTATGTTACTGTTAGCGAGGTTGCAGCAACCGGTATCTGATTGTTCTTAGTGATCGAATTTTTTGCCGGTTCTCTCCAACCTGAACAGAAAATTTCCAGATTTCGTTAACTAAAAATTGGTTCTTAACTATTACTCATTCCGTTCCAAAACTCGGAAAAAGGAGGCCGTTTTTCTTTAACACCAGTTTTCGAACTACTCGGGTCATTATTGTAACTCGATTCTTCATCAAAAACCCATCTTAAACTTTTGAAACTCACATGCTCTTGAGTGTGTCGAGATGAGAAGAATAACAAAACCGATACTAAGACCAGATAATTTGCAAGTAAGTTGTTTTTCATCGATTCAGTGATTCCGGCATCAAGGAAAACTACTGTGAGATGTGTGAACGAACTGAGGAACAATACTAGCGAAGAAACGCTATGTCAACTGAAAGGGAAAAAGTTCTGTTAGCTCCGTTTGGTCACATGAACGTATTTCTGTACATTATATATTGATACACTGTTGATAAAAGGAGTGCTATCTAATGACATTAAGGCCATGAACGTGTAGGTGTCGTGGCGCAGAGTGTGGTGTGGGAAAAGTGACATGGAGTTACTCGATTCGGGAATCTCGACAGTAGTGCTCCTTGGTGACACCACCCGAATCCTTCGGGGCTCTTATCTTGGTGTCTTTTCGTTTCTCTCTCAATCCTCCATCTGCCTCAACTTCCTTAATCCTGAAACCTGAGCGAAATCCACACTCTCATGTTCAATTTACTTTTTTTGGTTTATTATTCAATAATGAATTATTGTACTTAATCGCTCTTAAAAAAAAAAAAAAAAATGCCCCCCCCCCCCGAAAATTTCACGGTTTACGTTTCAAAGGGTGTAGAATCCGAATCTGCAATACAAATTTTTCCGTCCGTCGGCCGTACGCCGCACGATTTCTCCCAAACGGCTGAAACAAAAAAGCTGAAATTTTCAGGAGAAATCCATGTTGGTCCGACGACGCCCCAATTCTTGAGCCAGCTCTCTCACTTAATTTAAAGTGCCTTTTAAGGGTTGTCAAAGTTTTGTAAAATCCCTAAAAACCTAAAAAAAAAGTCAAGGCGGCCTAAATTTGGACTTTTTTTGAAGAACTTTCCACGAGGAATCGAATGAGCCCTACCCCAGGTCCGTCGGTCAAACCATTCTCGATCTATGGCCCGATTTATGGTGCCAACATTCGCGTTATTTTGGTTTATTATTGTTTTTGTTTTGATTGCAGTAACCTAGTGATGTAGTGAAAGTGGATACTGGAGTGAACTCCTAAAAGGGTTTATAGCCGATACACGGGTTGAAGTATTCTGATAACCATTTAAAAAAACGCTTCAAATTCTTTCACTGGGGTTTATTATTCAATTGGCTTGCGTTCTTGATTTGAATTTATACTAAGCTTTGGAGTGTGCGTGTTTCACAGGTGATAGAGCGATTATTGAATTTCAGGAGATATGCATAGAGCACGTAAATCTGTTCTCGACCAAAATACCTATTTGGATTGTTCAGTTGATCATATTTGTGTCCCTCCTGAAATTCAATAATCGCTCTATCACCTGTGAAACACGCACACTCCAAAGCTTAGTATAAATTCAAATCATGAACGCAAGCCAATTGAATAATAAACCCCAGTGAAAGAATTTGCAGCGTTTTTTGTTTCTAACGTTTCCTAACGTTCTCTGTTTTCTTACGTTTTCTTTTTCCACTCTAGTCACCTCTCACTTAGTTTAGTCTGCAATCTCATAAGTAAAACCTCGTCATTTTCAATTTTGTTTAGATATAGCTGAAGATGACAATTAGAAGATTGTAGAAAGCTTCAACGGAATAAACAGTTTTAAAGAAACTACGGACCAAATCGGTCTCCCTAAAGAATACTACAACTAAAGGAAGGTCCTCACCAAAGAAGTTTGAATATCTATTTAGTTGGGCTGATCTTGTCTTTTCAAGGAAGCCTTATAGACCCCGATGTTTACTTCTGAGTTCCGTAGATAATGAAGTGAAGATAATGAAATGATTTACTCGCGGCATCCGCAGCCGTTACCTTGGGGATCTGCTCTCGTTGAGATTTTTCACGCACGGCGGATTTTTTTAACCTTTTTTTCTTCCTCTTGGTCTCCAGTTGATGGTAAACGTCTACGAAGGAAGGGGATGAATGAGCGAGGTAAAACTACGAGAGCGCGGCGGCGCATATTCAAAAGGTCACTTCACTACGCGGTAGTCCCCGCGACAAAACGCATTACAGAGAGTACAGTTTTATGAGTAGTATAAGCACAGTGTAACAAAACGAAGAGCTCCAAAGGCTGTTAGTCCTTGTGAGAAGTTTACAGTTAAATACCGTAGGCTGTAAGAGCGTCGAACGATTGTAAGACTTCAGAACGCGAATGTAACGAAGAGGCGATCACGTGGAACCGCTCCTTTCCTGCGTCGTTACATCCATCCGCCATCTTCATGCTTCAAATGAATTATCGGTAGTCCGGCAAGGGTGATAACATCGCTCCCTTGGGCACGTTCTCCCCGAGTTAATTAACCTTTTGGTTTATGGGAGTAACAAGTTTTATAGAAAATTAGTAACAAGGTGAATGCCGTAACCTCTCGGGGGATGGAGATAAGCGCACTGATAACAAAAGTTCGTGGTGGAATTGGTAAAATAACTAAACAAAAGAAGGTGCCCTTTATTTTTAAGTATAGTTACTACCCTTGAGGAATTCCAGTATCGAGCTTGCTTTTGCAGCCTGCGTAGATGTAAGTTCCATTCAAATGTACGTCTATCCATGTGCTAAACATTATGGTGATGTAGCCAAGCTAATATTCGTAATTTTTCTTGTACACAAACCAATTTTGGAATTTCGAATAATGTTTTTTGTTTTTGTATTGATTTTTTAAAGGATATTTGAATGAAAAATTAACTTCAAAGTTCAGTGCACGAATTTCTCAATAGTCAGGTTCACAGTTTCAATAGTTGTCATTTTTAAAAGCTTTTATTTAACTTGCAACGTAGGTATGTATTTAAGGATGATTGGTAAAAATAAATTAAACAAAAAGCCTTTTTATTTAAATTACCTAAAAAGAAGGAAATAAATGTTTACTTACAAATTTTAACTGTCTACTTATAGCCTGTACACAAAATTCATAAAATCATAAAAGCTTGTCGCGACGTTTGCGTAAGTAGGTACTAGATAGGTATCTGCAAGTATTTAACTAATTAAACTGAAATTTAAAAAAACGGGACAGTAGACCTCTGTGGTTCTACAGCCAGGTCATTTAAATGATTAATTTTACACATTTAAGAAGAAAAATTGCAACCTACAAATATGGGATTCTAGCTCAGAGGAGGGGAGCTAGTAAACAGAGAAAAAAGCTACGGCTGGGGGGGGGGGGCTAACAAGGGCTTACGTGAGCGCATTCTGTGTTCATAAATGATAGTTACTAAGCCTAACCAACTCCCTGGAAAAATCTGTAGATCTGAAACTAAATTAGAGACCCAATAAATAATGCTTCAAATTTATGGTTAAATAACCTGTAAAATAGATATTGAGGTAATGTTGCATGAAAATTGGAACTTACCAGAGAGGCTAGTGCTTACCAAGGTGGCAGGTACACGAATGACCCCCTCGGGCGGAAGGAAAAGTGGTGATGCCGGGATAACAAAGGGCGGAATGAGCCCACCCGAAGGTTAGTTGAAGGGGTGTTGAGCGGGGGGGGGGGGGGGGGGCTGTCGGGTCGGTACGGTCGCTAAGAACTGGATTGTACTCCTGTTAATAATTTAAATGATAAAATAAACTTATCAGAATAAGTTGGTCAATGAAATAGGTACCTAATAACTAGTTAATTTACACAAGCCTAAATTTCGCAACAAGTTTTTACGATTGGCAGTTTTCATCCGATTCCATGGGATTTACAGAGAATGGTCGGTAAGATTGGTACCGTATAAATATTTCCAACAAGGTTAATTTTGACGTATCTTAAGATCTGTAACTTTCTAAATTGTCTAAAACTTCACGTTACTAATAAGGAAGCTGTATGCCCAATTTGACGGACGTTTTTGTTACTGGCCGATTGAAGTGGTTCCTTTTTGAGATTAATAGAACAAATAATTTCATTTGAATTTAGTTTGCCATCAGACTAAGGTAATGTTGAGAAAAGTCAAGTCGTTTATAGCATCGTCAAGGTGAAACAAATAAAGTAGGTCGTCTTATTACCACAACACCGTTGACCTTGGCAGACAATACTCGCTCGGTAAAAACCGATAAGACGCTAATCTACCTTTTGTCCGACGCCTCCCAACTTACGGGGGCTCCCCCTTACTTGACACGTTTAGTTGACTATGTAAAACTGAACAGCGAACGAATCTCACAGCGACTGTTTTACCATCGCAGGTGCGGCCAAGGGTCTGACGATGAAAAAAGAAGTCATTAAAGGGATACTTCACGGTGACGACAGACGGAAATCACGATCATCCCGTGAACCTCGAATTATAGACTACTCTAAAAGTTAGTACTCGAGCAGATAACGCACTTTTACAATACGCACTTGGACTGCATGACTGAAGCACTTCCTCAGGCACGAGAACTTTTCGACTGGATTAGATCGGTTGCACTTGAGATCTAAGGATTTTTACCTGTGTTTTAGAATGCATTGATACACATGTCAACAATAATAATACCTGTGTAATATATCCAAACAATCATTACAAACATTTTCCTTAAAACAATATATCTTCAATTTTTGGTGAAAGGAGTTCTCCTGCAGGAACACCGAACGAGTAAGTAGGGAATAAAGAGGTTTGAACTTGAACAGATGACGTTATGCTGCTGGGTTTTGGTCAGATGACAGCGCTCCAGCTGTAGAAGGCTTCACTCACCAATGTTGTACTAGTGCTTTGCACAGCCTGATTAAACCCCTTCCATGAAACTGGTGAGCAAAGTTAAATAACTCAAGGCAGCAGAAACCAAATACAGTAAACATTTTCTTCCTGCAGAAGAGAGGTCTGGTGGAAAATCTCCCATCAGCCCAGACCATAATTCGTTGGTCCCTCCTTAGTGACAAAAGAAAGCAATGGGCCCCAGCAGAATTAGCCCAGAAGAGAATACCACAGATTATATATTATAATGGAGAAATTGATTTTATTGCATTTTTTCCTTAAATGAAGTGACAAGGCCAGCGTTTATGTACATTATACTACTATCTGGGGTAGCTGATTGATGGGTCATTCACGTGGGTTCCTCACTGTGTACAGTCGGAAAGACGTGTCTCCTCTGTTCTACGCATGCTGCGTAGATCGGATATCTCCTATACAGTTTTGAAAACCCTTGTAGCATGCTTACTTCCATGATCGCATAAGCTGGCATACTCTTCTGGGATAGCTCTGTTAGAGCCCAACGCACCCTCAAGAGAGACCTACGAATTGTAACCTGGACTGAAGGGAGATCTCCCCGCAGACCTCACTTTCGTAGTTTGAAAATCCTTACTGTATTTGGTCACGAGCCTCTCGAAGGGGATTCAATCAGGTTGTGCAAAGCACCGTCATAACACCTGAGCGAGAAGCTTCCCATAGCTGCCGCGCTATCATCTGACTACAACCCAGCTGCACAATGTCACATATTTTGATACAACGCTTTTCAAGTCCCCACCTGCTCGTAAAACATGTCCATTTTAAAACAGGCAAATTCACAAATTGCATTCATGAATTTCAACAATGCGTGTTTCACAGGTAATAGATTATTCAATCAACTGAACAATCCAAGATAGGTATTTTGGTTGAGAACAGATTTACGTGCTCTATGCATATCTCCTGAAATTCAATAATCGCTCTATCACCTGTGAAACACGCACACTCCAAAGCTTAGTAGAAATTCAAATCATGAACGCAAGCCAATTGAATAATAAAACCAGTGGAAGAATTTGCAGCGTTTTTTATGGTTATCAAAATGCTTCAACCCGTGTATCGGCTACAAAACCTTTTAGGAGTTCACTCCAGTATCCACATTACTACATCACTACGTCACTAGGTTACTGATAGCAACACAAAAACAATAATAAACCAAAATAACGCGAATATGGCACCATAAATCGGGCCATAGATCGGGAATGGTTTGACCTACGGACCTGGGGAGGGGCTCATTCGATTCCTCGTGGAGTGTTCTTCAAAAAGAGTACAAATTTAGGCCGCCTTGACTTTTTTTGGTTTTTAGGGATTTTACAAAACTTTGACAACTCTTAAAGACCCTTAAAGAGAGAGCTGGCTCAAGAATTGGGGCGTCTTCGGACCAACATGGATTTTCCTGAAAATTTAAGCTTTTTTGCTTCAGCCGTTTGGGAGAAATCGTGAGTACGGCGTATGGCGGAATTCCGTTTTTTTTTTTTTTTCTTTTTCAAGAGCGATTACAATGGTTTTATATTGAATAATAAATCAAAATTGAGACTAAAGCATGCTTCACTTTTCTTGAATTAGACGCATAGACGAATACTAGTTATTTTTTTCCGCAGGTCACCATGAACGATTTCAAAAATATTAGCGAAACATAGAAATAGAAATGACGGGTTTCATCTGCAACCCAAGATTATTTATCACGATCCATCGGTATTGGTAAACTGTTAGATAGGTGCAGGTTACATATCCAGTTACACAAATGGGCAAATCATCCTTTATGGATTTCTAATAGTCACTTAGTGGTTTTGCCAATCACTGGAAGGAATAGCGCGGTTTACAAACCAGAATCCCCGACACCGAAATGCCTCTCCTGTCCATTACGGTCAATTTAAGGCAAATTGGACAAATGTTCTCGGAGAAAGTTTTTTTTTTTTAACTTCTGAACTGGAGAAAATGCGTATTGAAGAATATGCGGCTATTAACGAGACGGACAAGGACGAACGGGACTTGCGGGAGAAGCAAAAAAATGGGCTTTGCGGTGCACAAAATGAAGCTATTGGCTCAACATTACGAAACCTAACGGTACGTATTTGGAGTAGGTACCTACCTGGCATCCATTACCCTACATAAGAGAGAGGAATGACATTCGAAGCTCTCCTCACCAGGGCCCCAGGCAAACCTCTTCTCGTCTATGCGTTCTTGAAGATGCCTCCTCATCATATTTGGTACAAAAGAGTGAGCCATGGTATATGCCTAATCATCATACTGTGGTCGTAATCACAGTTTTTAGCGGTTTTTTCGGTGTCAATTTTTGTCCAACGAACTTCTCTTGGGCAAAAAACCTCAGAAATGTTGAGTTTGATGTTGGCAAGAAGGATGTGGAGGGGGGTCAAGGCAAATCTATTGAAACGCTGCTCATACCAACTAGAATTTCTAGTTCTACAAAACTTCCTATCTCCCCTGAAAATTTCATGGTTTACGCTTCAAAGGGTGTAGAATCCGATTTCGGTACGCACGATTTCTCCTTCTTGAGCCAGCTCTCTCTTCAAGGGTGCCCTTTAAGGGTTGTCAAAGTTTTGTTAAATCCCTAAAAACCTCAAAAAAAGTCAAGTCGGCCTAAATTTGGACCGCCTTGACTTTTTTTGGAGGTTTTTAGGGATTTTACAAAACTTTAACAACCCTTAAAGGGCACTTTAAATTAAGTGAGAGAGATGGCTAAAGAATTGGGGCGTTGTCGTACCAACATGGATTTTTCCCGCAAATTCCAGCTTTTTTGCTTCAGCCGTTTGAGAGAAATCGGGCGTACGGCGTACGGCAGACGGACGGAAAAATTTGTATTGCAGATTCGGATTCTACACCCTTTGAAACGTAAACCATGAAATTTTCAGGGGGGGTTATACTTTTTTTTTTCAAGAGCGATGACAATGGTTTATTATTGAATAATAAACCAAAAGTTATATTTAACGTCGAAAATAGCTAACTAACTTAACTTGAAAATAAATTTTCTTCTAATCGGCTATTTTAATTTTTTGTGTGACTTCGTGGCATACACATGTAGTTAGTTAGGTTCATGGAATGTCAAATCAATTGGTCTCAGCAGCTGTAAAATGGAGAAAAACTCGTTTTTGTGTGTACTGACGACTTAGTACAGCTTTTGACCAGCAATGGCTTCACATTCGTGTCTATGGGGTCAAAAACGTGTGGTTTTGTCGTAAAATTATTAACTGCAACATGAAAATCACATGGCACGACGCCCTTGAGGGCCCTGTAGGTCGTTGCCCTTATTTCGGCCCAGGCTCCTCTTTAATAAAAAAAATATATTTTCCGCCTTTTCGTTTCCCTCAATGAGTACAAGATAACTGGTGATTTTGGGCAAGTCGAGCCGTTTTAGGCAAATCGTGAAATCTCGACGTAAGTACTGGACTTGAGAACGGAGTTTCCGCTATCGGTCACCATCTCGTCGCCTGAGGGTGTTTTGAAAGTTTCACGTCGGTTATTGGCGAAAAAAAGGAAGTTTCTGGCGGAGGCCGCTCGCGTGTGACCTTTTGACCGTCGTAAGGTGAATTATTACGGGAAGGCGTAAGACGATCGACGCCTGGGGCGTTGAAGCGGTGGCCGCGGCAACGGGCCTTGTGAGACTGAGCGTGGAATGTCATTCCTATCTTCAATGTGGGGTAATGATGCCCTAATACTGCTGGGGCCTAGAGTAGTTTGAATAACTTCAAAAGATTTTTAATCAATGGTGTGAAATAGTGTAACAGTACCTTGTAGAAACCACGACTAGAACAACTGAAATTTAAATTTTAATAAAACGCCTATTTAAGCATAACTTGACCGCAGCTACATAAAGTTATGAAAAACTGGATCGGACACGGCGACAGGACTAGCATATTTCTATAGCATCCATATTTCAACGAGTCTCTCTCCAATCACTTTTAACATCCACGCGTTTGCAGACAGACCTACGATTTGTGAGCGAACGGAAGATCGTAGAAAAACTATATGACAAAAAGGAAGTTTTTGGGATTTTGGATTTTGATAGATTAATTTTTAAATATAATCCCTTAGAGTTGATTGATCAAAGTACCGAGATTGCTGGCAGATTCCGGATCGATGTCGGATTCTGGTCTAGTAGTTTGGGAGGAAAGCTTGGGATTGCGTATGGTCGGATTTCGTTTTTATTCGATTTTTGAAAACAACTGGGGAGGGGGTTAAACACTTTTTTTCTTGGTTGATTATAAAGGTTCACTATTGAAAATAATAGACCAACAGGACGAGAATTGTGGATTGTACATTTGGACTTCTACAAAACTTTGACAACCCTTAAAGGGCACTTTAAATTAAGTGAGAGAGCTGGCTAAAGAATTGGGGCGTTGTCGGACCAACATGGATTTTTCCTGAAAATTTCAGATTTTTGCTCCAGCCGTTTGGGAGAAATCGTGCGTACGGTGCTGAAACCCCAGTGATGTAGATTTGCATTGAATTTATTTAGATATCATTTGAACCCCCGTGATGTAGATTTGGTTGAAACCCCAGTGATGTAGATAAACCCCAGTGATGTAGATTTGGATTCTACACCCTTTGAAATGTAAACCATGAAATTTTCAGGGAGGGTTAGACATTTTTTTTTTTCAAGATCGATTACACAATGGTTTATTATTGAATAATAAACCAAAAACTGTTAATGACTCACACCCATTTGGTTTTGAACACTTGTTCAGGCATACGACGTAACTATCGTTTTACCCCTCGCGTGTTGGAGACAGCAATGCCAAATGAACCTGGAATGTTCAGCATTACAAGATTAAAATGCGCTCACTCGTACAACCCGCTAATTCTGTTTAGTTAGAAGTGTTGAGATAGAGACAACTTAGAAACGGTATATTTGGGAACTGAAGGCTTCAACTCGCATAGCGGGCCGAGTGTTATCTTTCACACCCAATTGTTAATCAACCTGTCAAGTTAGCGCTTGTACAAATCATTAGGTCTACGAGAGAACAACCTGGAGAAACAGAGAAAAAGTACCGCGGGTTTTCATTAATTAGATACAGGCCGGTCCTAAACCCTGTAAACAATCCGGATGCCGCAACCAAAGGATGCTGGTGATTCGAAAGCGATTACTTGCCTAATTAGTTTTTACAGATCTCATTCAAATAATTCTATTTAATCGTAATCTGTTGGTTGATTTTGTGGTATTTGACATTTGTGATCATCATCATCACTATATCAATACTAGTAATCACCTTTTAAAACTGTTCAGTGTTCTGTAATAGAACATCGGTTAACATAACATAACAGTAATTCAAAATTCGAATGACTTTTCTAATAAATTGTCTAACTGTGGTAGTGTTCGGTACATGAGAGATTCTCCAATATCAAAATTTCACTTGCATTTTTGACAACTTTGGCTTCTTGACTGTCAGTATTTCCGGGCGCTCACTAGTCCTTAATGCAACCAAATTTCTACATTGTTCTTCGGGATGAAATCTTCGGATTAACCCTTAGATGCTCTCCTATAAAGTGAATGATGAAGTGTGACGGCAGTTCGCCTTTCTATGCACGAATTCGGGTTCTTGACTTGTGCATTCAAAGAGATTGTGCACGATGATTATAATTATGGCGATCTGGCAATGCAGAACCCGACTTTTATATGACGATAGTTAAAATTTCTGCAAGTCATACAAATTTACATCAATTTATGATTTAATATCGCTCAAGCCCCTTCTATTAACACATTTCACTTACCACTATGATCTTGTAAACGATCGAAGAAAATGCCATTGACAACCACCTCGTTCCTTGTATGGCGTTTTTTCGTTATCCATTATAGATAATCATACAATCTTAAACGCATCATCAAAAATCACTAACCCATTCAGCAGGCTCTTTCAATATTTCGTGATACCAAAATTCAACCTGATATCTTTGTTTGCATGAGTTGCCAAAATGTATCCCATTTTAGGCCTCATTCGAATTCAAACTTAGTAAGAATCAAAAATATTTTTGCCGTGAAGGAGGTATTTCACTAAAGTTAACATTTGAAAAGAGTAAATATCCGTGTTGGACAATCTGTTAATATTTCAGCGGTGGGAAAGTTGAACCACACAAAACTCAAATTAGATATTTGTCATTTAGAGAGATCGTGAGGACAATGCGCAGGAACTAAATTCAGCATTTCAGGTGGAAAGTTTGGCTATCTGGAATGGCCACATAATGGCCACTTCAATTGATTTGGCACAAATCATGTAGCCCTTAATAGCTCTCAAATACAAAGCTGCCATCTAACTTGAAAGCAGTTTATTTTCTCACTTGACACAGACTTTTAGTCTCACTTGGCAATATTAGGAGGATTTAATAAGTTTAAACTATCTGCAGTACTTATGTTTATTTATGTTTTATTTATGAAATGAAATGAATAGAGATGAAATTAATGGCTGTCATTAGAACTTCTTAAAAAAATACCATTTCTGCAATTCATAATTATAAGTGACAATTTCAGTTACTATTATTAATTTATTATTTTTCACCCATATTGCTAAATTCACTTTACAAAATACCAAGGTTTGTAAAATATTATATATGCCATTGATAACCACCTCATTCTTTGTATGGCGTTTTTTCGTTATCCATTTTTATGGATAATCATACAATCTTAAACGCATCTTCAAAAACTCACTAACCCATTCAGCAGGCTCTTTCAATATTTCGTGATACCAAAATTCAACCTGATAGTTTTTGTTTGCATGAGTTTTAGTGTATCCCATTTTAGGCCTCATGGATTCAAACTTAGTAAGAATCAAAAACTTTTTGCCGTGAAAGGAGGTTTCACTAAAGTTAACATTTGAAAAGGTAAATATCCGTGTTGGACAGAGTTAATATTTCAGCGGTGGGAAAGTTGAACACCTGCTCAGAGGATATTTGTCATTTAGAGAGATCGTGAGGACCGTCGCAAGGAACATTCAGCATTTCAGGTGGAAAGTGTAATCTGGTGAGCGTTAGAATGGCCACATAATGGCCACTGTGGTGATGGTCACATAATCAGCTGTAGCCCTTAATAGCTGCTTTCAAACGCTGCCATCTAACTTGACTTTTTTGACACAGAGATTTTAGTCTCAGGATCGGCACTGACAGGATTTTAAAAATATCTGCAGAAGTTTTAGTTATAAGATGACTACACCTGCCTGCAGCAGCTACTTCTCAACCACATCAACTTAGCAACCAGGCAACTTTGTCTCACCAATTAAGTTGTTTCTTGAAAGCAATCGTTATTAGGTATAACTGAATTCACTCACTTGGCATCATCAAGTTTTGTGGTACGGTTATAGTGGAATATTTTATTCAGATACTCATGAATATCCCTGAAACAACACATACTAATCATTTCTACGCCCATTTGCAATTATCTTGGACTCACTAGATAGATAGATAGATAGATAAAGCATGCTTTATTGATAAGTACAATGCACCAGCAGATAAATACAATCAAGGAGTCATGCAAATCATCGTGGTCATAGAATGACCGTCCGAGGGATTCGCCGTCAAAAACAGTTTTAGCTAGAAAAATAATAATAATTGCTTCCTTAACGAATTTTACAAAACATAATATAACGTCTAACTAATGCTAATGGATATACCTAACACATGATACAACATATAAATAATACTTAATAATATACACAACACATTCATGATGCCATAGCTGGAACCCTTCTTTCAAGAATGGTTAAAAACCATATTCAAGCTTCGCCTTATATCTTAGATTCCAGGCCACCATACAATATTTTATTAATTTGGGACTTCCAGATTTTATCAACTTTACGTATTCGCCCCAATTTAATTCAAAAATACTCAAATATTTTGCTCTCACAGCACGCACTGCACTACACCTGGCTATAAAATGGTAACAATTCTCAATATCTCCACTGCTGCACAAGAAACTGGTTTGGTTGGTGGATTCATATGGCCTGTAATTTAGCGCCAAAAGGTCCCCTCTAATTTTGAACAGCCACTTACAATGAATGAAGTTTTTAATGTGTATAAGTGGTACTACATCATCCTCGAGTCTGAGAGCACGATATTGAGGGTGACTCAGTGAATTTAACGCATTAAACTCATACTCGGTAACCATTGCTCTCTCTATCTTGCTAAGACTCTCTTCAATAAGGTTCTTCCAATCGCCCACATCCTCAAAACTCAATAAAGGTGTTCCATGTTTTTCTTGCAGAGATCCCCACTCTTTTACCCAAAAAAAAAAACGTTGCACTCAATACTCTTCTTTGCAAGATAGTTTGGAAGTCGATTACACGGAAGCTTCATGATTTTTAATATATAATTAAAATGCATCTGGAGAGTATATAAGTAGAGAGGTCGCACCGAAGTTTCCAATTATACCATGTAATTCTTGGACTCACTATATTCGCGTTATTAAACAGAACGAGATGTGACTAACCTACACTGTCATGAGCTAAAACCAAACAATTCCATCAATCTGCCAAGTACGTATTTGATGCTACTGCGCAAATGTCCTCCTCCCGGTCATTAATAGACGGCAATAATGGTGTGGTAGGGAACGTCAGTACTCGACGAGTTTAATTGACATTCTCACTGAAGTTGCAATTATCTTACTACATTAGGTGATATGATAGCTGCACCTTTCTTAGAAATGAACGATTGTGGTCTTCAGTCATTAGTTTTGACCTTAGTTGGCAGTGGGAAGGTTCCTGTTGTGTTACTTGTTATTGTCGGACAGTGGACAAATTCATTGAACGCCAATAAAATTGATGTTCTCATGCATGAAGCTAATAATTAAATATCATGAAATCCATACTTAGTTTCATTATTTGGTTCATTAGCAAACCTAGGAGGATATACTAATGCTAAAACATTTTTATGAGTGCATAATCGTTTTTTAAGGCTGTCCTTAAAAGCAGAAGCTTACAGTTACTAGACACATTATTTCCTCCTCTTGAATTAATTGTATACTGTATTTGGTCTCGGTTTTGATTTAATTGAATCTGTATAGGTTGGAACGAAAATTAAACAGACGTCTTTACGACTAGAAAAAAACTGAATGTCTTTGTGGTTTTTCTCACGGCTGCCCGTAATCTGTGGGCAGCAACCTTTTGGAACGACACGGGTGATATCCGTGTGTCAGAGTCGCTGTAAATTCGGCTCTTCGGATAAAAAACTCTGCAAATTCTTTCACTGGGGTTTATTATTCAACGATTCATGATTTGAATTTCTACTAAGCTTTGGAGTGTGCGTGTTTCACAGGTGATAGAGCGATTATTGAATTTCAGGAGATATGCATAGAGCATCAAATCGGTTCTCAATCCAAAATACCTTTTGGATTGATCAGTTGATCATGCTTTGTGTCCTCCTGAAATTCAATAATCGCTCTATCACCTGTGAAACACGCACACTCCAAAGCTTAGTAGAAATTCAAATCATGAACATTGAATAATAAACCCCAGTGAAAGAATTTGCCAATTTTTTTCAATAAATGGAAAAATATTCTAGTTGAAATTTTAATTTGTAAGACGGAGCATGCATATCAGAATGCTTCAACCCGTGTATCGGCTATAAACCCTTTTAGGAGTTCACTCCAGTATCCACATTCACTACATCACTAGGTTACTGCGATCAAAACAAAAACAATAATAAACCAAAAAACGCAAATGTTGGCACCATAAATCGGGCCATACATCGGGAATGGCTTGAGCTACGGATCGGGGCTCATTCGATTCCTCATGGAAAGTTCTTCAAAAAAAGTCCAAATTTAGGCCGCCTTGACTTTTTTTGAGGTTTTTAGGGATTTTAAAAACTTTGACAACCCTTAAAGGGCACTTTAAATTAAGTGAGAGAGCTGGCTAAAGAATTGGGGCGTTGTCGGACCAACATGGATTTTTCCTGAAAATTTCAGATTTTTTGCTCCAGCCGTTTGGGAGAAAAATTTTTATTGCAAATTTGGATTCTACACCCTTTGAAACGTAAACCATGAAATTTTCAGGGGGGTTATCAATTTTGTTTCAAGAGCGATTACAATGGTTTTTATTGAATAATAAACCAAAATGAAGGAATCTGATGTTTAGTTCGAAAATTACAAACTCGAACACTAACTTCGGCCAAGTCAAAGCAGAAGGCTGGCCCGATCCAAAACTGAAATTTTCTTGGCCGAAATTCTAGTCGTTTTATGTCGGATGAATCTTTCTCTATTCTGTATGTGAATTCAAACGTTTGTATTCGTGTGTACACCCACATGTGTCCACACACCTACTGGCTTAACTACAATTTCCTTGGATTAGGTCCGCCTGGCGTAACCACCTGCCATGAGGTTGCAGAAAATTTTTTTTCTCGTCACTATAATGATCGGATCGATCAGTAGTTGACAACACTGTCTTAAACTCGGTTTGATTTTTTCTCGAATGAATTGAATTATTTTCAACCTTTCGACGGTTTTGAGATTCACGTATGAGCTTTGGGTGAGTCTAATGAGGCAATACGTATGTCTATCAGACTTTGGCAAAGATGGAGCTCATGAAGGAGCTATTGAGTTAAGAATCCACACCAACACAACAGGTAGCCTACATCTGTAATGTAAAGTTGTAATACACGATCTTCGTATAAAGTCACGAATCTGCAATGTGAATGTGGGCAAATGTGGAATGCGATTCCTGGGACTGTTAAAAATATGAAGGGATGAGCAGGGATTCTCCTGCTTGAGATCGTTGTCTATCTGCAGAAAGGGAAGGCATTGCAAGATCAATCGCCGGCGCAGAATCAATCCTCCCTCTCGTTCGATGACTTCGATGCCCTGGGGACCTCTTTGAGCCGAGTTCCCATAAATTACCGCACAATGCGGCTCTGGAAAGGTCAGGACACCGCGAGCCGATAAGGCACCTGTGGTCGAATGCTGCTACGGTTTCGATAGGTCAAGGTGGCTGAACATATTATCCGACTATTCCCGGTAATATCCTCTACGCATGAGATTCTTG